>JAODAL010011294.1:0-100702 GCA_025379985.1 Phyllomedusa bahiana | reverse complement strand
GACAGTTGCCTGATAACAGTATTTAAACTCTTTAAACCCCCTTAAAAACCCCCCCCCCTTTTTTGGGGGTCGGGATTTCAGGTCGTTCGTTTCAAGGATGTCTTTTTGACGTCGCTGCAGACAACAGGCTTTGCGCCTCCTGGCGCCACAGCAGTGCTAAGAACAGGGCTATACAACACAGCCCTATTCCCAGCACAACTCATGCAAGTGCCGAAGCGTGGGGGGAACCTCCACTTCCCAGAGCTTAACCCCATTGATTTTTGTTCAGTGATGCGCGCAATCAAAGGGCTTTCCCTGCTCTGTCAGGTGATCGGGACCCGGTGACCCACAGCCCCCGGGGGAAAACAGCTGAACAGTCCCCCCTAAAACCCAATCCCCCATAAAATGTCTGTGTCCCGCGATCGGGATGACTGTTGCTCCCCTGATCGCTGCCTGTGTAAAACTGACACAGATTCTATGCCAGGCTTTTGTGTAGCCATGATCAGGATAGATTGTTGCGCCCTACGCACCTGTGAAAAAAGATCAGATTCTAATGTGTTAAACATTACAAAGTGTAAAAAAAAAGTTAAAAACATAAAAAAGTGTAGAAAAAAATAAATATTTAATAAAAGATTATTGTGCATACATTACACAATCAAAAAAAAAACAACATATATTTTTTAAACCACACAACCAAATAACCTCTAAATTTAAATCAAACAAGTTATTAAGTGATTGTCCACTACAAGGATATTTTTTCATTTTAAAGATTTTTGAAAAAACAATCATTTTTGAAATTATTTTCCTTTAAACAGTATCGAAACCCTATTGAGATATGCCCCCTTTTTATGGGCTGCATCACCCCTCGGGTTTCTATACTCAACCTGTTGATCTCTCCTGAGAGGCTGCAGCACTGGTGCTATAGCACAGACCGGGCTTTACTGCAGCTATAGTAGTCAAAACATGCCCCTGAACAAAAAAGAAAAAAAGAAAACCGGACAAAGCAATGTAGTGACACAACCCCTTTAAGTGTGAAATGTGAATCAAGTAAAAAAATAGAAAAAAAAATCTGCAAAAGTTTAAAAGTGAACTTAAACTATTCCCCAAAAGTCAACTTGCCCAAAAAAATTTTATGACGTTAAAATGCAAGGGGGCAAAAACTGAAAAAATGTGCTGGGTCATTACGACTTTTCAGGTTGGGCTTGAGGGGTTTAATGGAGAAAAACTGTCACCGGGCCACCTATCTGTTTCCCTTTTTCCCATGATCTGGGGGGGTTCCCCCTTTTGCCCCAACATTTGTGGCACATTAAATCAATAAGCTTTTCAATGTTTGATCTCATAAAACGGGGGAAATAATATGCAGTCAAATTTTTTTTTGATGTTATTTTAACCCCCCAAAGCTTTAAAAGTTAAAAAGATAAAGTGTATCCCCCATCCCAAGACCATAATTGGAGAGTAGGTTTAACTCTTTGACTGCCCAGTCATAATAATATGGCTCTAGGTTTTTTTTCTCCTCGTCATAATACTTTTATTTTTCCATCTACATAGACATATGAGGACTTTTAGTTTGCAGGACAAGACCTCTTTCTAATGTGCCATTACCGGGGCCCTGAATATCTGGGCAACCACCAAAATATTCTAAGTGGCCAAAATGTGCAAAAAAACTTACTTGTGTCATGTTTGCGGGGGTTTTGTTTTACAGCGTTCAATCTTTGGTATAAATGACGTTTTAAAACTATACTTGAAGGAACTATGATTCCCACAATACCAAATAGTAAAGGGTTTTTCGTTATGTTGTAGTACTTTAAAAAAAAGAAAAATTTTTAATTTTTTAAAAATTTCGTACAGCGCCATTTTCTGCGACCAATTCATTTTTGTACTTCAATCTATGGACCAGAGTGAGGGAGTATTTTTTGCGGCCTAGTGATTTTTATTGGTATATTTTGGGGTAGATGAAACTTTTCCCCCAAAAATGCAAAAAAAAAAACGATCTTGTCACTTGGAAAATTTTTTCACTGTTTAGTGTAACAGGTAAATTTTGGGTTTTTTTTGATAGATTGGACTTTTAAAAATTTTAAAAACGGGAACATCAAGTCCCCCCTCGGGGTATGGGGCCCCAAAGTTAGACACATTTGGCAAACTTTTTTACATAGAAACTTAACCAACACCCTTATGTCCCCTACATCTGGGGGTTTTATAAGGGGTTAAAGAGTCAGGAATATCATTTAAACCCCCTTTAAAGGGCCCCCGGGGTTTTTTTTGGGGTACGTGCGTTTTTCCCTTCCCTTTCCTTCTGAAAGCCATAACTTTTTTATTGTTTTCCTCATAACACATAGGGCTTTTATTTGCGGGGCAAATGTCTTCTAAAGGTGTTTTTACTGTACTATAGAATATACGGGAAAACCCAAAAAAAATTTCCAAGTAGGAAAAATTTTTTAAAAAAACTTATTTTCACCATGTTTCTGGGTGTTTTGCTTTTCGGCTTTCTATCTTTGGGTTATATATTATGTTTTATCTGTTTTCTACAGGTTGTTTACGCATACGGCAATAAAACAAACAGTAGGGTTCCGTTATGTTTTTGGTTCCTATTAAAAAGTCCAAAAAATTTTTCTATTTTGAAAATTTGTGCCTCGGCGCACATTGTGCTGCGTCAAATATATTTTTTGTTACTATCACATAAGGACGGCAGTGAGGGGGTATTTTTTGCGGGCTGTAGTGTTACCTTTTATAGTAGCGAGTTGGGAATGCAATGCGACTTTTTTTGATAAATTTTTATTGCATTTTTTGTAGTGTCGTAATAAAATGACCAAAAAACACATATTTTGGCGTTTGGATAATTTTCTATCCTCTGGTGTTCAGCGTACTGGGGCATAAAAATGATGTTATATTTTTTTAGACCGGTCTTTTTCGGTTGCGTGGCGGATTACCTAAATATGTGTAACTTTTTTAGTATTTCATTTTTTCTATTTGTTAAAATGGGGGAAAGGGGGGTGTGATTTGTACTTTTTATTCTTTTTATTTTCTGCACTCTTATAACTTTATTTATTTATGTTTTTTTACTGTTATACATTTTGTCCCCTTTGGTGCTTGACCCACTAGATAGGCGCCCGATTGTTAACACAGCCTAATGCATTGCATAGAAAATTGCATTTAGGGTGTACTATGTTAGGCGGTTTCCCCATTCCTGTCTACGGACGGGTAGTGGGCGCATAACCGGGAAATGTTAGTGAAGGGAGCCACTTCTCAGGACTCCCCACCACAGTGTCCGGTCTTCGGATCGGCCGCAGCATAGCACGGCACCATATAGTTCTCTTATGTCAGGACGCCGCGGCCTTCCTTTGCCGCGGTGCCTGACGGTTTAATCAGCGCTGCGGCGGGGGGGAACCACCCGCCGGCGATGTACTGCCGGGTGGTTGCGGCGATCCTGCCGCTCAATACCGACGGCTGTGCGGGGGGGTGGGGGAGGGTCGCCTGTGTCCAGGGGTGGGTAGTTAAGGGGGTTAAAGGGATTCCCCAATTTTTCCAATCTGCATCGTCAAGCACAGTTGGAATAGTTGTGATCTGAAATAAATAATCTACTTATTTTAGTCGTCGTCTTACAGCACCACTGATTGTCCCCTATGCACCACACTGTTGTCGTCTACATTGGTGGTCATGGGCTGCCTGCTGTCAATCCGAGATATTTTGCTAGAGTAGTATTTTCTTATATAATTTCCACCCAAGTCACGCCTCTGCCAAATCATTTCCACTTTTAGATAAAGGTTGGAGAAATAGGAAAAAAATGTACAGAAAATGTAGCCAATTATTTTTGGCAAAATGTCGTTGGCCACACAAAAATTTTACTGTTGTTCACCATTAGACCGGGCCACTACATCCACTTCGATTAAATCCCCTTACTTTTCTAAAGTCCTTGGTCCTGATATAGGAAAACAGATGAATTGTCTGCAGATTTAATTACTGATGATCTTCTTATTATTTGGGATATATAGTATATGTAGTATAGGTAAAAACTTTTTTACACTGTGAAATTTGTGTACCTTTACAGATCTGAAACAACATCTAGAAGTGAGTAAAACGGGGACTGATCGATGGCGAGAGACTTCTGGGAAAGCGAGGAAAAAAGTGAAAAAAGCGGAGGAAAATAAAAAAGAAAAAAATAACTGTCAAGGGGGCGGGCTGGCGCGGGTGTGACGCAGCTTCTCGCGTACATTCCACCTGCCACCGTGGTACGGCGCCGTGCCACTTATGGGTGTTTCGTGCTCCTGCTGTCCCCGGGCAGCGCTTGCTTTCCGCAGCCTAGGGCGCGCGTGCGCGGCTGGTCTGGATTTTTAGGGCCCAGTTGCCGGTAATCTGGGTCAATGCCGGCCCGCTGGGTTATTTATGGTAATACGCCCCCCAGCAATCTCCTGCAAGTTTGTTGGTGTGCGTTTCCGAGTTGAGGGGTGTTGGTATTTCCTGTCTTATTTCCGTGTAACCTGTCACGCTTCCGCTTAAGTTTCCTGACCTTGCCTGTTTGCCGACTGCCCTGGACCGTTCTGTCAGTCTCTGATCACGATCCTCTGCCATCACTGCCGCCGTCCTTCTTGCCTGTTCCCGACTACGCCTTTGGATCCATTCTGTACCACGCAGTACCCCGCCGCCATCACGCAAGAGAAGTATCGTTCAGGGGGTTGAGACCTGGTAGCATTCTCAGCGCCCGCAGGCAAGGTCCCCCCCATCCCGCTTTGCGGCTGTGCTACTGTGTATTTCGGGGGCTACTCAGACTCGCTCCCTGTGTGGCCTTAATCTATCATCTTGGCGGTGGTCAAGCGAATCACCGAACCCGGTAACAATAATTCATTATGTTATCAGAGGCGGACACAAGACAAACCGGGAGGAATATAATGTAGCCCCTTCTGCTAACCTTTGGACACCTGACTTAAAATAAAATAAATAATTTATGTTAGTAAAGAAAGTATTTTTTCGTCCAGTCCTAATTTCTATCCAAAAATTGGTAGTTTTTTATGGAGGTCTAAGGTAGTAAAGGGATTAATTTTGTGTTCTGTGTTTATTATATATCGTCAAGCTCCATGCTAATAGGTTTCGTTATCAGTCATGGAGTCTTGCGAATTGGATTGATGCTTTTATGGATGGATTCGCCCAACCACCAGGTGTTTGGTTGGGTTCTTGCTCTGCAGTGTGCTACTCGGCGTTAAAGCTGATGTCTTCTAGAAGTATTGCACTAACCAAATAACATGTCAATCTACGACTTTTGTGGCAGAAGATGTTTAAGGGGTTGTTCTTACCTTGTTGTTTTACAGGGGGGCCTGTTCTTCACTGTCTTGTATACTATATTTGCATTTATATCTTGCTGCTTTTTTCTAGCGTTCGGAACATCAATGGTTAGGCTGCTTGCCCTTATATTCACCAATTCATCGCTTTACATACCATATGCTGTCAGTCTAGTAGCGGTAGTAGTTTTCGTCGTAAAATCACAGACTTTTTATTCTTTTCACTTGTCAGTGGTTTGCTATTTTCCGTGCCTGTCTGATGTGGAGCCAAACACTCCATGTTGGCTAATGCTGCAATCGTTCGGTATATTCTATTTCCGTATTCTGGCCGTTGCGTTGGATGTGTATCTCTCATCGTTGTGTGGTGTTAACTTTTTGCAACGGTATGAGGGGTTGTAAACCTAGGTTTCCCTAACTTTCCTTAGTGCGGTCTTGGGCAGTATGTCTTAACCAGTTGGAAGTTCTATACATTTATATTAATATTTTTCTTTTTTTTTTTCCCTAGGGTGGTTCTTTACTTTCCGGGTTTTGGTTCTAAATTATTCCATTCCTAATTTTTATAAAAATTTCTTTATATCTAATCTATACACTACAAAACTATAAACATGCTAATAATACTTATACTACCTTTCTAAAAACATCTGAGACTAATCATTCATTTAAACCTTTTTGATTTTTGTTTGAAGTTTGATATATCAAAACATTGCTTCTGTGATTGCATGTCTGAATTTGTTACGGGGTTTAGAATCCTGAACAGGTATCTCTTCTAACTCACTACTAGCGTAATCGCTTGCTGTGTGTTTTGTCTCACGAAGATTTGTTTGGGCTAGCGCTGTATCCCCATTTGCTTGTTCTTTTTGTTCTCTTTTGCCTCACTTTATGTTTGTATTTTCTTATTGTCGATTTGTGTTCAACTAATTCTCACTCTAACTGAAAGGAATCGTTTGCCCTACATACCCTTTGCACAGGGCATTTTTTATAATAAAATGAAGTTTCATAGTCATACTGATATTGTATCCTTTAGAAGGGTATGCTATTTCCTGAATGGTGGTGGAAAACATAGGTACCAACGAATATTTGCATACAATTTTTTACATGAATGGCATGGGCTGCAGAATGTCCCACATTTAGTTGTTCTAATATATCTTGCTTAGACTTTTCTAGGGTAAGAAAATGTTCAGAATAAACTAATAAATCACCCAGGGTTCTACCTCTTTTGAAAATTCCCTTTGGGTTTGTCCAAAAACATATCCCCATATTTAGGTTTGTTTGTAAAAAAAAACCCAAACGGTTGGGCCTTCCTGATAATTTAGAGGTTTGCATTGTTTATAGAAAAAGGGGGTACTTGCTTTTTTGTTCCCCCCGTTTATATAAAGATCTTCCTTTTAAAGTTCTCATTTGGGAGTTCATCTTTTCTAGTTCTTGTTTATTTTTCCTTATTTACAAATTTTTTTTATTGTTTTTTTCCCAACATCTTTATTTTTTTCACCCGTAATATCCGTATCCAATTTTGTATGGGGGAAAAACGGTCGCTCTGTTGGCCTCGTTCAAGGCTTATTTCGAAAAATTTTACATGGGATTCCCAGGGGTTAAATCTTTGAAATAGTTGAAAATAGTTGAAAATAAGTGCCACAAAGTGTGGCCGTATTGAAAACTGATTTCCCGACGGTTTTCCCCACCATCTCCAATATTGAAAGGTGGTGAATTTTGCCGTAAATAATGACATGCACATTGTTTTTCTGTCCGGATTGCCGTCGTCAATCCGCGGCGGCAATCTGGCACGGAAATACGCGTCGATGTGAACGACGAGCCGTATTTTCTATTGAAATCAATAGAAAATAGGCTGTTACTTATTTCTGACTGATTTGCCGACAGATTGACGATTGTCAATCCGTCGGCAAATCTGCGGCGAAATAAGCCGTGTGAACGAGGCCTTAGAGTGAGAATTAGTGAACACAAATCGACAATAAGAAATTACAAAACATATGGAGCAAAAAGAACAAAAAGAACAAGCATACGGGGAGACAGCGCTAGCCAAACATTTCTGCGAGTCAAAACACACAGCAAGCGATTTACGCTGATGTGTGTTAGAAGAGATACCTGTGCAGGATGCTAATCGTAACAAATCCAGACTGCTTCAACATGAAGCATTTTGGAATAGCAAACTTCAAACAAAGATTCCAAAAGGTTTAAATGAGATGTTTATTTCCCAGATGTTTTTTATAGGTAGTATAGTATATTTAGATGTTTATAGTTGGTAGGTGTTAGATTAGATAATATAGAATTTTTATAAAAATGTAGGAATGGTATAATTAGACGTATAGGTTAAATGTATGCACTAGTAGTATATTTGGTTAGTTGGGAAACATTGGGTTAATACTCATCTGTCTGCTTAATGTGATCACATATCAGTGAGTGTGACTCTGACTACGCATGCCTGAAGAAGGAAAGTGATTTCCGAAACGTTGCAGCTGTGTGCAACATGGAGTGTTTGGCTCCACATCAGTCAGCTCGGAAGAGATTGCATACCACTGACAAGTGAAATGTTGAAAATGCTGTGATTGTACCACGAAACTACTACAGCTAAGTACTGACTGCATATTGTATGTAAAGCGATGATTTTGGAATATAAGGGCATGCAGCCTTCATTGATGTTCCGTACGCTAGTAAAAAGCAGCAAGATTTTAAATAAAAATTTGTTTCAGTCTGTTTGTTGCCAGTTAATTGCATTACAAGGAGAAGAGAAAACTCCGGTTGCATGACTGAATAAAGGGTCAGTACAAACATAAAAAGAGATATAAAATATAGACAGCACTTTAAATGTATCGAACCTGTTCTTCACAGACAGCGTTAGGCACTTATTAAATAGGCTGTGGGTGGTTCTACAGCAATGATCAGTTCTGCTATTCCTAGCTGAGCCTGTTAGATGGGCATTGCAAACAGGAGGATGTCAGCTATAATGCAGACTTCTACAGGTCAAAGTTTGTCAGTAACAAAGACAAGCAAGCTCCTGTGCTAGAGATAACACATAGCAGGAAATGACCTCACCATGCTCTGTCAATGATGCTAGAGCCTATTAGAGCAGAGAGAGGTGGACAGTAAGCTGGGGAAGCTTATGTACTCAAGCTGGAGATAAGATCTGCTCTGAAAGCACCTACATGTTTAAAGCTAATCATTGTGGTTAGAATACCCCTCTAAGGAATTAGACTTAAATAAATGCTTAATATGAACACTGGAAAAAGATGTTATAGTAAAAATGCTTGGCAACAGAATTGATTGCTATCAAGAGGCATGAAATTGCATGTGCCTCCATCGTTCTTAATTGATGATGAAGGAGTCAGAACTTTTTTGTAGGAATACATCTCCCTCTCTGTGACTCATTATATATATATACATACACAGTATATATAACCGTCTCCAAGACCTCTCTCGTGTTACCCATTCTCTGGAACTCATTACCCCAAAACGTCAGACTCCCCAAATTTTACCAGTTTCAAAAGCAACCTGAAAAAACCATCTCTTTAGGATAGGTTATAACCTACAATAACCCCACCACCAGTACACCACCTCACAAACATGTCTGCCCCACAGCTTCTGTCTCTCCCCTCCTTTCTTGTAGATTGTAAGCCTTCGCGGGCAGGGTCCTCTCTACCCTCTCTATCAGTTGCTAGTCATTTATCGTCACCATTGTACTTGTTTGACATATGTTATGTATGTAAACTCCCTGAATGTACAATGCCCTGGAATCAATGGGGCTTTAAAATAAATAAAAATAATAATAATATTCTGATATTGGAAGACGTTTATTCAGGTTTTTGAAAGCTACAGTTTTCTAGGCCATGCGCAAAAACATATGTTTAGACTTTGCACATTCAGAGTCCAGTTTGATGAGTACATGAGAGCTGTCCTACAATCTTAACTTGTTGGGAGGAGTTTATGGCTTGTCTTGTCTTCAAAGACTATTCTTGTTTATTGCTGTCTACTGTTAATATCTGTATATGACAAATGTCTAAACATGGGTCCCCAACCATGAGTCTTTCCCTTTGATTTTTTTTTGTCAAGAACATTTTTATTTTTATTTTAAACATTTTAACAACAGATACATAGATGCGAATTGTGCAATCAAAAGTCAACCTAGACAATCAAGTCTCACTGTATTAGAACATCAACAATCGCAGATCAGGTTAGACAATCAACTCTAGTCTTACTAACCAAAACACAGGTAAACAGCCAGTAATAAATGTCCCTTTGAATTTTAAAGTGTATCCTCATGTCAGCCAATTAGATATCCTCAACATGTTAGCAAATGGTAAAAAATGGTATAGGAGAATAAAAGACACTGTTAAGGTGAATGAAGTCCCTGGGATGAAGTGGCACCCTACCCTCGACTACCCATTGTCCCGGCCCCGGAAGCATTCCGTTATCTCTACATTAAGTTTTAGGAGACGGTAGAAGAAGGAGGCGGCTTTGGATGACAGACAATCTGGGATCTTGAACAGTAGAGAGTTAATGTCTGGGCCGGGGATGTAACGTTGGGTGTCATCAGCATACTGGTGGTTTTGAAAGCCATGTGAATCTATCAGCTGACCCAGACCAACAGTGTACAAGGGTTCATCATTATCATAGGGAGAAGAGAGCAGCAGCTTGCGTGTCGGCAGTGGCGCAGCCCGTAAGTCGGTAGTGTGGCTGGGAGTCGCTGGGGTGGCAGCAGTGCGAGGTTGGGAGCCAAACGGCCACAATTTAGACCACCCACTTTGCAGGTCCCAGAAAGTAGCGGCACAGGGACTCACCGGGTCAGGGCGGTAATAGTCAGTCAGTGCAGAGCTTTGGTGATAAAATCACCTACTCGGCGGTGTACCAGTTTTTTGCTAAGACACCAGAGGAGGCGAACATGGCTATATGTCGAATCTGTGGCCAGAAAGTAAAGTGTGACAAGGGACTGAACGTTAGTACCATGGCCCTGCATCAACATCATGCAGTGTCACCATACGTGTTTCAGATGTGGTTGTCCATCCTGTCCCAACAACTGTAGCACCCAGTGGCACGCCTCCCATTTCAGGCAGTCATGGCTTCACCATCTCTGTCGAAGACAACTCCCTGTCTATTACATCATCTGCCGGTCCAGATACTCCTGCTCCTCGGCACTCATGGTGCCAGCAGTCGTTCAGCGAGACGATTGCCAAGAGACAGCAGTATGTGTCTAGCCATCCCTAAGTGCAGAAGCTGACCGTGCTCATTTCCAAGTTGGTGGTACTGCAGTCCCTCCCTTTTCAAGTGGTGGACTCTGCACCATTCAAAGAACTGGCCAGGAAACTTGCCATTCACTTCAGCCATTGTTAACGACAGGGGTAGTGGCTGTTTTGGACCCCCGAAAGGGGGTGTAGTAGCCACCCGGGGAGCGAGTCAAGTAGGCCCCCGGTTTCACCAGAGCCTGCCGCAAGGCAAGGGACTTTCTGGGGGGAGCCAACCAGGACGCTACCCCTGGCACACACTTTGGGTGGCAGCTGGGGACAAGGTACCGAATCGTAAGATGAAACTCGTAGTCAAAGGTCGGCCAACAGGTGGGCGGGGCCCGGAATTCGGGGTCAAGTAACATGCGGAAAGGTGGGGATAACGGGCAGACAGGAATATGCCGGGGGGGAAAATTGAAAAACAGGAATAAAAAATTAAAGGGCGAAATTGATGAACGGGAAAAAAATATATTACGGGGGGAAATTTGATGAAAGGAATAAATATAAAATAGGGGGAAATTGAGAACAAGAATAAATATATTAAACGGGGGGAAATTTTTAAACGAGAAAGGCCATTACGTTTTTTTGATTGATCCAAGTGGACAGGAGATTCCCCGGGTGAATGAAGTCACAAAGGGGGGAAAATGCCAACAGGTTGTTCATTTTACACCCATCTCAAGCATTCTAAAAAGGGGCCGGGAAAATTTGAATGCCTTCACCGTTTTTACCCCACCAATCACACCCTCCTTAAACTGAGCGGCAACCGGCCCCCCCAAATAGGCGATATGTGATTTTTCCCAAAACGGTGGAAACCAGTCCCATATGTTGGAATGACTCATAACGAGAAAGGCTATTGAAAAGGTTTATAGAGATCCAAGCGAAAAGGAGAAAACCTTGGGGTTTTTAAATGTCAGACATGGCAGACTGAAACGATCAGGTAGTGGATCCGTGGACCCCCGAAAGCGGGGTGTAAGCCGTCCAGGGGACGGGTCTAAGTAAAAACCCTTTTTCACCGGGCCCGCCGAAAAGGGGTGGATTGCTGCGGCGGGGGAAACTACCAGGTCGTCCCCTGGGTGACTTGCTTGCGGTGGGCAGCCAGGCAAGCGAGGACGAATCGTGGAGGTAGGCGAAGTGGGGGACGGGCAAGAGGTCGGGGCAGGCGGGCAACGGTTCTGGCGGGAAAACGGAGGAAGGGTACGGTACCGGGAAAGGGCAGCAACGGGGCACAAAAAGTTTCTGAAGGCAGTAACGCACTAAAGAAGGCAAGGTGCCCCGGAAGGAAGGGGTTTTTAAATGGGTCACCTGCCGCCTTAACCAAAAAGGGGCGTAGGCCCTTTAAACCCCCGAAGCCGGCGGGGGGGGCACGCGCGGGCCGGTCAGGGGACGAAGGGCTCGGAGCGCGGGCAGGTAAGGGGGAAAGCCGGGCCCGCCCGCGGGCACGGCCCAGGGCCCCGCGGGAGGCCGACGGGTGAAGCAGGGTGTGCCCGGGGCCCGGGGGGAGGGCTGCGGGACCCCCGTGACAGTCCCCCCCCTGGCCCCCCTCTTTCTGGTTCGGGGAAGGTCAAACGAGACCGCGGTCCAGGATGTTCTCCGGGCTCCCAAGACTCCCTCTGGACCAAATCCCTCCCAATCACCAAAAATTTCTTTTCCCCCTAACTACCTCAACCCCAAGATCTTTTTGACCGCAAATATTTGGGAGGCTACGGACTCAGGAGAGGGAGGGACAACCTTTCTGGAGAAGCGTTCAACGACGGGCTTCAGGAGGGATACTGAAAAGAATTGGGATCCGCATAGTGGGAGGGAGCGGAGCTTATACCCACTGGGTTAATACGGGTCGGGACTTCAAGGGGCCTGGAAGCGGGGGCCAAGCTTGTAACGGGGGTTTTTTTAAACCTGACTTTTGGGGGACGCCAGACTTTGCTCCAGGGGTAAAGGTTTGGACTGGTTCCTCTTTCGCCGCCTGGGCCTTCTACGGGGGGGCAGATGCTGCGGGACTGACGAGTTGCTCCGATCCCAATAGGTCGTGGCCCAGGGCATCCACAGGGGAAACCTCGGGGGAGGAGGGCGGGGGAGAGGGGGTCGGGGATGCCGCCAAAATTTAAAAAAAAAAGGGAGAGGGCCCAAGGCCCCTGAACCCAGTGAATTGTATAAAATTCGGCCCAGGTAGGAGTCGGACCATCACCTGGCGAGCGAAAAAAAAGTCCCGTAATAATCCCCCAGAATCGGTTGACTTTCTTATGGCCGTTAGTTTTCGGGGGGTAAGACGAGAGAAGTTAACTTCCCGCAATGGGGGAGCAGAGTGGCGCCGAATTTGGACACGAATGCCCCCACGATCAGAGACGATGTGTGGGGCAGACCGTGCATGCGGAAGTGTGGCAAAAGAAAGGGAGGCAAGAGAGGTGCGGGAAACCCCGGGGGGCAGGGGGCAAAAAGGACATCTTCAAAAACCTTCCGAAAAGACCCAGATCCGGTGTTCCCCAAAGAGGATGGAAGGGTCGGTGAGAAGTCCATCGCCACAGGGGGACCATGGAACACTGGGCGTGGCGGGGTCGCAGTACCCCAGAGGGCCCGTGGGGGGGCACTTTATTGGGCACAAGTGCACGGGCATCCACAAAGCCCTTTTAATATTTTACCCAGTCCGGGCCCACCAGTAGAACCGAGAGATCAATGGAAATTCGGGCCCCGGATGCCCGCCAAAACAAGGGCAGTGCCCCCAATTCGGGATTTTCTTGCGCAGCGAGGGCCCGAAGAGGTTTCCAGGGGTACTCCCGAAGGAGAACAGGTGGCTGGGATCAGACTTCCCGGAGGTTGATGTTTTGAGTGCGGCTCCTCTGGGTGAAAGTCGGATGCGGAGAGGGCATCTGCCCTGATGTTTTTCTCGGCTGGGGAAAAAATGGACCCGGAAGTCAAATCTGGAAAAAAAAAGCCACCGGTTTGCCGGGGTTTGGCGGGGGCCAAGGAGGACTGGGTTTTTTGTGATCGTATACATCGAAAGAGACGAGTCCCTCCGAAATCCCCACTCTTCCGGGCCATCTTGATAGGAGCAATTCTCGGCCCCAAAGCATATTTCCCTCTCTCCCGACGAAAAAGGTTTTGGGGAAAGAACCCCCCCGAGGTGACGGTTCCCCCCTTGGGACCTTTTGAGTAAGGAAGCTCCGGCCCCCCCCGAAGAGGCGCCACTTCCAAAAGGAAAGGTTTCTCAGGTCAGGCGTGACGAATAGGTGCGGAAAGAAAAGGCTGCTTCAAACGAAAAGGCTCTTGGGCCGCGGGTGGCCAATTTTTTTTGGGGTTAGCCTTTTTCCCGGTGAGAGCCAAAATTGGGGAGCCCCCAGGTGAGAAGGGGGTATGAACTGCGATAAAAATTTGGAAAACCCCAAAAAACGTTTATGGCTCGAAGTCCAACAGTCGTGGCCATTGCAAGAAACAGACGTTTTGGGGGGACCCACTGCGGGCCTCGGTCGGAGACGAGTAACCGAGGAAGGTAACTGGGTTGGGGGAACACGCATTCTCAACTTGGGCTAAGGCGGTTGCTGCAAAGGCGTGAGGACCAGGCGTACCTGATAGTGGGTCCGGGGGGGTCGGGGAAAAAACCAGAATGTCGTCGATCACGATGACACCGTGAAGGGGGTCCCTGAAGGTGTTTACGAACTCCCGAAAGACCGCGGGGGCATTGCACAGACCGACGGCATTAATAGGTATTCAAAATGGCCCAGGGTATTGAACGCCGTCTTCCCCTCTCTCCTCACGGGTCCCGATGGTTTAGCCCGCGCAGGGCCAATTTGGAGGAAATGGCTCCCCGTAGACGGTCAAAAGGTTCCGTAAATTTGGCAACGGGACCCGGTTTTTTGGTAATCTGGTTCGGCCCGGTAGTCAATGCATGGAGGAGAGAAACCCTCCCCTTCTGTCGAAGAAAAAACCCCCGGCCCCGGGGGGTTGAGGGCTTGGTATAAAGCCCTTTTGCAGGGTTTTCACGGGTATAGTCCGAAGGCCCATTTTTCTGGTCTGGACAACGGGGAAACTCTCCCGTGGAGGATGGTCCCCGGAAGGAGGTCAAAGGGGGCAGTCATAGGGGCGTGGGGGGAAGGGATTCGGGGCCCGTTTTCCCCAAAAAACGTACGTGTCCCGGATTAGCGGGGAGACCAGGCAGGGACCCGAAAGACTGATGAGGTGGAATGGCCCGGACCGGGGCGGGAAATGAAGACAGCGTTCTGGCAGTCGGCCCCCGCGTTTAAAACTTCCGGTTTTCCCGTCGGGGGGGGGGCATGGGGGCTGTGCCCGGGACCCCAAAAGGTGCGGGGATGACCCCAGGTGGGGGACGTAGAAGGTGACCCCCCCTTGTGTAAGACCCCCCCGGGGGAGACAACGTTGGTCCGTACCGAAGGCCTCACTAAGTAGCTGCCACTCACGGAGGATATCACCCGGGGCTTCTTAGACGGGCACCCGGGAAAGGGGATACTGGGACACCGGGTGGGGGATAATAAAAATTCCGGCGGCCAGGTCAAGAAAGGGGTACCCCAAAAACGATTCCCCGGGACCCCAGAAACCTCAAATCCATAGTAAGGGTGGAAGGGGGTGTTACACCAGGGGTGCCTCTCCGACATAGCTTTTCGGGCGTTTTCCCCGCCGCTGGGGCGAAGCGGGGAACCATTTCGGAAGTGATCCCGGGGTGGACAGTAAAAAGGACAACTTCTCTGCCCCCGGCGGGACCCTTCCTTTTGGACAGATGTGCCCGGTCCACTTTATGGGTTCTTTATGGGAGGAAGTGGGGGGCGGCAGCTGTGGGCTTTGGAAGCCGGGCAGGCAGGCAAAGCGTGGGCGGGCGAGATACTTCCTGGCGTAGTTCCCCTTTTTCCCTCGGCAAAAAACGAAATCGATCCGAGTGGCTAGGTGGACCCCTTCGCTTAGAGAGGGCGGGTCTCTCTAGCCGCGAGAGCGTCCTTAATCTGCCGGGCAGGCCCCCTTTTTTTTGTGGCACAAGGGGGGCTCGTTCCAGGTCAGCTCCCACGCCAGGGGCCCAAACAACTGCGTATCGCCCACAGAGGAGTCACCCCGGCGAAGGGTTTAGTAGAGCGGGTTTTTTCGAGGAACCCCTGCCGGCTCTTCAAAGCCGCGGAATCGAAAGGAAAGCCTGAAGGGCGTTGTCACCGGATCGCCCCGGTCCCGAGAGGAGGGCCCCCTAAGCCTTCCCGGAAGCAGACTGACCACGAAGGCCCCCTTGGAGCGTTCAGGGGAAAATTGACCCCTTAAAACAAAAATGCTCGAGCACTGGGTAATAAACCCCCTGCACTTTGGGGGTCCCCTTCAAATTGTCGGGTTGGTAGGCGCAGCCGGAGAATCCCCGGTGTGGCGGGGGGTCGCCACAGGGGTGGTGTCGGCGGCTGTTTTTTAGCGGGGCTGCGCTCATGGGGGCAACTGATTCAGCTGTGGGTTGTTGGCTATTTTATGTGACTGCTGAGCCATTCGCCCTGAATCCGGTTCATGGGCAGAGGTACCTTTGGGGGATCCATGGCCGGATCTTATGTAACGGATGCGGTATGGATCCGCTGGCCACCCCAAGCGTGGTGTAAGCCGTACCGGGCGGAGTCTAAGTAGAACCCCGGGTTTTTACCCGACCCGCCGCCCAAAACGGGATGGACTTGCTGCGGCGGAGAACTACCAGGTCGTCCCCCCTGGGGTGACTTGTTGCGGGGCAGCCAAGGCAGGCGGGTACGAACGTGGACGTAGGCGGTCGGGGGCAGCAAGGGTCAGGGCAGGCGGCACGGTTGTGGTCAGGATAAGGAAACGAAAAGGTCGGTACACGGAAGCAACAACAGGGACAAGAAGCTTTCTCTGAAGGGAGTAACGACTAAAAATCCGGCAAAGGTGACCGGAAAAGGGGTTAAAAAGGGTCACCTGCCAGCCTTAACCAATAATGGGCGTACTGGCCCCTTTAAATCCCCGAGAGCCGGGGCGCGCGCGCCCGGCCGGTAGGAGGCGGAAGGACTGGAGGGGGGGCAGGGAAGGGGGGAAACCCGGGGCCCCACCCCGGGGCACGGCAGGGACCGCGGGGGCCGGGGTGACGCACGGGGGTGCCCGCGGCCGGGGCCGGGGGGTGCGGGACCACCCCCTGAACGATCTGCGGGGAACCCGCCGTTTGCTCAGGCCCTTTCATGCACATGCGTTATTTGGCAGTCGCCGGCTACGGGTTAAAACGTCATTTCATGCTTCTTTTGTCACGGACAGCGGTAGGTACAGGACCACCCAATGAGCCCCAAAAGCCATGCCCGGGCGGGAATTAAATAGGTTTGGTTTTTACCAAGCCCGCACAAGGGATGGGCGCGCGTGGGGTCTACCAGGGGCCTACCCCTGCGTGACTTTCTTGGGGTTTCAGCAAAGGGTATATGTGGTACAGAATGTTAGGCAGGCCGTAGTCAAAGGTAGGCCCAAAAAAAAGGGCAGGGCAGGCGGTGGGATTCGAGTCAGGGACGTCAGAAAAGTTTGGGTACACGGGCAGCAGGGAAAGATGAACAGGGGAAAAAATTTAAACAACAGGAATAAATATATTAACAGGGGGAATTATTGAAAAAGGGGGGAAATTATTGAAAAGGGGGGGAATTTATGAACGGAAAAAAATATATTAACAGGGGAAAAATTGAAAAGGGAGAAATTTTTGAACAGGTAACAGGGGGAGGGCCTCCCTTTTTACACATTAACATGGGGAGGGCTCCCCCTTTTTACACCATTAACAGGGGAGGGCCTCCCCTTTTTCCACCTGTAACAGGGGAGGGCCTCCCTTTTTCCAACATTACAGGGGAGGCCCTCCCCTTTTTCATACAAAGCCAGTTTTGCAGCTGTCTTTTGCTTCTTTTTTTTTGTTTTCTGTCCAATTCCAGTTTTGTTCTGATTCCAGCAACAAATGGCACAAGAATGCAAAATAAGCACCTAAAACATTCACCTGTAGCTATGGTTCTTTCAGTTCAAGTTTCCATACGCTGCATTCTTGAACAAAAATGGTGTAATGCAGAACGGAACTTCAAACTCACATTTATACTTCATGAGTGTTTGATTTGTCAACTGCTCTGTACGCCTCAACGGTCTTGGTATGCAGAGGCTTACGGCTCGCCAAAAAACCTCCATGGCCACTCTCCACATCAATACTGCTCAAGAAGCTGGGGATATTGGCACCATTTCTTCGCGTCAAAGTAGCTGCTGAACTGCCCTCTCAAATTGTTCTTCTCACTGTATAGTGGCGCTGAGCCCAGACCAAATAGTAGATCTACGGCTGAGGGAACCGGATGGGGACCGAGGCTGGTTAGAGGACAGTGAGGGCCGCTGACCCACTCCGGGCCATGCCAACATAAGGGTTGTGTCTGATGTTTCCCAACCCCTTACTCTTGGCTGGGGTTGTCAGATGTCATTGGGAGGATGTGGATGACCTTAGTCAACCAATCAAGAACCATTGGGTTGGCTGAACAGCACACGGCCGCTAGATGACAAGCGGCAGTTGTGGGCCTCACCGGGTGACCCTGCTTGTGACGTTCCCTCTGCTGTGCTGCGACATGAGCTGCTCCAGGAATGTTTGTGCCACTGCACTCGCAGGTGAAGAGCCATGCCACCTCTCTGTCTGAATACTGTTGTTCTAAAATGTAGAGACACTGTTTGATGAGAATATCTGTATATGATAAATACACTCCCTGTATTTCGACTCCAAATGAACCCTGAGTATACAAGCTTGGGTAACCCTTGGATATAAATTGCGCTCCACAAATGGCCAGGAAAAATTTAATTAACCTTCGGATATGAATTATGCTACAGCCAAAATTTCTTCTTTGGCGGTGAAAAAGAACGTTTCTTTTTAGTGGACACACCAGCAGAACAAAGCTTTATAACCCATGGATCAAAAATTGCGCAAAAGAAATGAGCAACAAAAATTACCAGCTTTGTATTGCATGTTAAAATGGCGTGTATTTTACGGTACCCAACAACAGAAAAACTATGTTATTAACCTTCGGTTTTGAATTATGCTACAGGCAAAAATGTCTTCGTGGCGGTGAAAAAAGAACGTTTCTTTTTGTGGACCACATCAGCAAGAACAATGCTTATTTACCCCTGGATCTAAATTGCGCAAAAGCAAATGGCAACCAAAATATTACCAGCTTTGTAGCGTGTTATAAGGGCGTGTATTTCTATGGTACACTTCAACAGAAAAACTTTGTAATTTACCTTCGGTTATGAGTTATGCTACAGGCAACCAATATTTCTCTCTGGCGGCGAAAAAGAATGTTTCTTTAGTGACACACAGCGAAACAAGGCCTTAATTAACCCTGGATCCTTAAATTGTGCAAAAGAAAATGAGCAACCAAAAAATTAAGTGGTATTTGGATTGTAAAAAACGCTGTTTCCTTAATGAATACAACAGGAACTGGCTTAGTTAACCCTTGGTATTCAATGTGCTGAAGAACTGAGCAGATTGTTTAACATCTAAAAATGTATAATGCAGCTGGCATTGGAGCACATGGTCTTCAGTTCCATACCCCACAAAATCAGAATTAGAAAACGTAGAGAAGCGTCTCTGGACCAAAGCTGTGAACCCCCCAAAAAATCGCTGTATAAAAATGTGTTCTTTAGTATCAGTATCATAAGCAGCTGCGCGACTGCACCTTCACCTGATCAGGTACTAGTGAGAGCGGTATGAGCTCCAGCGTCGCGCCCGGACTTATATAGTGCTGGGGTGACATCACCTGAATCCCGCCTGTCTTGATTGGCTTCATCTCTGCACATGCATGTATCTATGCCCCTTCTTCCTCTCAGAGTGCTTTGCCCCATGTCACGCCATGTGCTCGCACCATTTTATCAATCTAAAGCACCTTCGTTCACCCGAAGTTACCCCAAAGTTCGACTTCGTTCAGAACCAAAGTTTTCCTGAAATTCTAAACGAATTCCACTTCGTTAGAATCGATTCGCCCATCTCTAGTTGTTTTATTCCTATGGATGTCTAGGATTTTTATTTTGGAAATAACTGAATACAGCATACCAAGACTTCACGGTCAGGAATTGGATTTTTATGTTATTTGCTTTTCTTTTGATGCTGTTTCCAGTATGATGAATGATGATTTTTAGGAAATATGAGCAACATGTATGAAAACTGTTGCGCCTATTTTTTGGTGTATCTTGCACCAAAAGCTGTCATAGCCCTGTTCTATAGATGTCGTACACCACAACTTGCACCAGGCATGGCACTTTTGAATGCGCCAAAGGTATGTTATGCTAAGCAAGACATACCACACGCCAGATTTATGAACTCATTAACAACAAGTTCATACACAAGTGCATTCTACACTCTTCTATATCAATTTAGAACTGGTGTGTAGGCGCCAAGTTTCATACTTTTCGCCCCAATTTGTGAAATTAGCAAAACAGTCATAAAAGTATTTGTTGTCTTGATACCATTTTTCATAGCATGTTGCATACAAGTTAGGGTCTATGCTTGTGCTTGAAGAGCACTTTTTCTCAGTCTTTCAATCTCTGCAGTTACAGCTCCAATATCAAAATAAGTATTTTTTTTTCTGAGGAGGAAATTACAGCTACAATATGTCATAACAATTTCATTGTAACCATGAAGAAATGTTTTAGTATTTGCTATTTGTAATGTATGGAAACAAACTCATAAACATATTATGCACAATGGGGAGATTTACTATGGCAATTGCACCAGAATTATAGAAATATTCATCAGAATACTAGAGGAAATGCTCTCTCACATTCATTATGCATTTTAGACAGTTTGTAGATACTTTTACATGTCCAACAAAAGGTGCATGGATTTGTAGGAAAGTGGCATGGCCTTGCAGGAAAGGAATATGGCGACGAATGCGACGCTGTGCTCCAAAAAAGTTTGGCGTAGTTAGTGGCATAAACTAAGCCAATTAACAGATTAACAGTGTTAACTGAGACTAGCAAACTTTCAGACTGTCTAATACTCTTTACTCTGTATAAAACAGTAATACGTTTGCTCTAATGTTGGTCAATTAGCGTGGAATTCAATAAATATGTGAAATTGTGTTTTATGCTGCCATCTAGTGTTCATATTTTAAAATGCATTGTTTAAACTTAAACCTTGTATCAACACTGTCATACTGCACATAACAAAATCTGTAATAAGGCTCCTTACTTGCAATGTGCAATTTATAGTTAAGCTGTCTTCTTATGTAACAGTTTTGGGCTTCTGAACCTAACTTCTTCCTTTTCAATACAAATAGGAAAGAGGACTCCGGAAGAAACCTAAATTATTGTTTTGGCGTCACCTAGGTTTCCTGGAGGTTGGATAGCCTATTCAGCATCCAGGAGAGCTGGGAGATACCGCCAAACTGTGCCTGAACCTAAACCATTACATTACAACCAATATTTCTACCATACAGTGATTATATAGTGATAGTAAATATTGTACACAGGCTCTGCAGACATTTAAGTGACTACAGTGCAGTAACATCTAGGGACTCACTGGAGACGTCTCCTGTGACTGGAATTGTTATCTTTCCCTTTTCTTCTCCATCCTGTCCAGACTGCCATGATGACTTCTTCCAACCACGACTCGTCCCTGCAAAATTTACTACACAAACATCTTAGAATTCAATTTTTTCCAGCAATTCCCTACCTGTAGCCACCTCTGTACAAACTCCACATGGGGTGATAAGTGAAAAGGTTATGGGGTGATAGGTGCAGGTGGAAAGGTTATGGGGTGATAGGTGGAGTGATAGGTGGAGGTGAGAGGACTATGGGGTAATAGGTGGGAAGGTTATGGGGTGATAGGTGGAGGTGAGAGGACTATGGGGTAATAGGTGGAGAGGTTATGGGGTGATGGGGGGATTATATTTTTTGTTGGCACTAGGATGCATAACACAATGGTGGGGAGTGGTTGGAGAGAGGAGTACAGAGCACTGCTTACAATGTCTTTGGGGGGTGCATAGGACCATCCTGCTGGAGATTGTACTGCGGTTGTGGTCTTTGCCCTCCAGAATCATATTGTGCAGGTTGAACTCCATACACTGCACCCCCAGAAGATCAGTTGCATGCATTTTATTCAGGGGATGCAGGAAACTGAGTTTAGTACTGTCATGTTTTTTTAATGTTCTTATATTCATACAGGTTTCCCCTTCTACTATGTTGGACTCATTGGATTATGTTGGACCAATGTTAGATTGATTTCTTTAATAAAATGATGACAGAGGGCTGATGTCGGGGAGTGTTTATTTAAATAAAAGTATTTTGTGCAATTTGTGTATTTTTGTTTCCCATTTAATTCCAGTTTTAGTAATGGCGGTATCTGACAGACACCTCTCCATTACTAGTGCTTGGACTTGGTGTCAGCGAGCAGTAGTTTTTGTCACCCCAAGGCTGACACCAACCCCGTGCCACTATTCCCCTAGTGCCTAACGCATCATGGGTACTGGGCAGAGCCAGGTAGCCGTCAGAAGTGAACCCTCTAATGTGAAGGTCTGCTTCAGGAGCAGCTGCAGGCTAGTAGTTTTAAAGTCGGCAGGAACCAGTGCTAATGGACCTTCCCATTCTAATATTATCTGCTGCAGCTGTTGGTTTTACCTTGGCTGGTTATTTAAAATGGGGGGAAGCCCAAGTCTTTTATTTTTTCAAAAATCAGTTATTTATTGAGAATCCTAATGTGAGCAACTCCTGTAATCATTACAGTGGATGCCCGTGTTCCTATTCTCATTAAATATATTTTTTTTTTTCAGAAAAAATTACGTGGGGTCCCCCCCCATTTTCCATAAACAGTCAAGGTAAAACCGACAGCTGCAGTCTGATACTATCAGAATAGGAAGAACCATCGATATTGGTCCCTTCCCATTATAAAAATACAAGCCTGTAGCTGCTATCACTGGAATTATATGGAAAAAAAAAAAAAAAACACATACAAATTGCACAAAAAAACTTTTATTTAACTAAACACTCCCCAACACCAGATCCAGGGTTGATCTGACGTAGTCCACCGAATCTGAAGTAGTCCAAATGGGAGCCTATCAATAAACAAACATAACACACATACATATAGACTGGATACCCTATTCGGCATCCAGGAAAGATGGGTGACATCCATCGCCCACAGGTAACACCCAGCTTTCCATGATAGTAATGCTGGGTGCCATCTTTTGGGGATGGAGTGTCACCAAGCTTTTCTGGATGCTGAATAGGCTATTGCTATAGGTAATCGCTAGAGAGGCAGCAGTTTTGTTGTGCAGTGCATTGGTGTGGATGGAGTGCTGCTGTGTCACCAGATCGTGTCAGTTGGCATGGAAGTGGGGGCCCAAAGGGGTGACCCTGTGACAGAGCAGGACTGGTGCTGTATGGGTATTGACTCTATACCCATATAGACTTCCCAGGACGTCCACTTCTGTGCTATCTGACACAATATAGCGACACAGTGGCACTGCATCCACACCAGTGCGCTGAACAGCAACACTACCAACAACACACTCCGCACAGCTGTCACCTCTCCATGTGCCCCTGTCTGCTGCTGTTCCACTCCGTCTCCCTCACCCTCCGACCGTGTGTATATAATAAGTTACTGACAGCTCTGTCTGCGGCTCTGTCAATAACTTACTATATACAGTGAGCGGTCGGAGGGTTTGGGAGATGGAGTGGAGCTGTCGCAGGCAGGGGCCACAGACAGAGTTTCAGTATCTTACTATATACGGTGTATATAGTAAGCACAGGGCCGTTGCTAGACTAAATTGCACTCAGGGCGAGGTGAAGAAATTTCACTCCCCCCACATAACATAATGCGCCACAATGAAACACAGTGCATCACCATCAACCAAATCTAAAAATATACAACAAGCTTCCACAATGTTTCTAGGGATAAAACTACTAAATAATAGTCATTCAGTTACCAAATAACACTGCTACAAACCAACCAGATCCCCGGCTAAAAATTTCCAATATCCATCTAAGACCACATAAACACCAGCAAAACAGTGACCGAATGCTGCGACACCGTGACCTCATATCATCACCACATAGTGACTGAATAATACTGTCACACCATGACCACATATCACCAGCACATAGTGACCGAATAATACAAACTGACCATTACTGAGTATAAACCATTATACTACAACTAATATTACCGGCATACAGTGACCATATAATGCTGTAATGACCATCTGCTGTACACAAGCATAAATTATTACAGTAAAGTTACATCCAGGCACTTACAGGAGACGTCTCTGAAGAGTTGTTTTCTTTCTCTTTTTCTTCTCCATCTGTCCCAGACGCCATGACGTCTTTTCCCGGCCACGACTCTTCACTGTAGAATATACAAAACAAAACTCCTCACTTAATCAGCACTAGATGCCCCTGCAGCAAAAATGGGCCCCCCCGTAAACCGCGATGCCCCCTGTAGCCAGTATTGCCCCCTGTAGCCAGTAGATGCCCCCTGTAGCCAGTAGATGCCCCCCTTAGCCAGTAATTCCCCCTGTAGCCAGTAGTGCCCCCTGTTTTGCCAGTAGATGCCCCCTGTAGCCAGTGATGCCCCCCTGTAGCCATTAATTCCCCCTGTAGCCAGTAATTCCCACTGTAGCCAGTAGAGGCGCCCCTGTAGCCAGTAGAGGCCCCCTTGTAGCCAGTAGATGCTCCTGTAGCCAGTAGATGCCCCCTTGTAGCCAGTAGATACCCCTGTAACCAGTAGATGCCCCCCTTGTAGCCAGTAGATGCCCCCCTGCAGCTAATTATAAAACGGCCGCGCAGAGCCAGGGGCTATTCTCCGGGCAGGCGAGCCGGGCGGCGCCAACCTCGGGTGAGCGGAGCGTCGGCGCCCCAGGCGATCACCTGCCTCGCCCGCCCCTAGGAACGGCCCTGAGTAAGCCCACTGTATATAGTAAGTACACTGTATATTGTAAGTTACTGACAACTCTGTCTGTATATAGTAAGAAGTGTCAGTAACTGTATAGTAAGTTACCATACAGTTACTGAAAGCTCTTACTATATACAGACAGAGTTGTCAGTAACTTACTATATACAGTGTGTTTACTATATACACCGTATATAGTAAGTTACTGACAGCCAGGGGCGTAACTAGAGAAGCCTTGGCCCCATAGCAAACTTTTGGATGGGGCCCCCTACCCCTCCCCCCTTCCCGACCACAAATTTACTGGGACACGCAGATAAAAAAATAAAAGGGGGCAAATACCTCCCCAAATAGAATCACCATCTGTGTACTATAAAAAAAACCAAAATAACCAATAACAAATACATATGGAGTTTATTCCGCCAGAACACGACCACAAATTACCACCACTAGTGATGAATAAAACCCCTACACTATTACTTTTAAAACTAAAAGCCAATTTGTCCGCCATTGTTACCAATAGGGTGTATCAGTGTGCCAAGTGCGCTACATACTTTTATTCCCCCATACGTGACCCCTTGTGGTATTTCCTGTCACAGACTCTGCACTTTTTTTGATTACAGTACAGAAAATTTTTGGACTCACAGGGGACGTTTCTCTGTTGTTCGCATTCAGTCCAGACCTCCATGATGACTTCTCCCACATTGTCCCCGCAGATTTAGCACAAATACTTTGAATCCTCACTTTTCCCGCACCCCCTCCTTGCCTCCCAGGCTTTAAAAGGGGTCTTTAGGGGGCAGGGTTTTGGGGAGCTATAGGGCCCCATATAGGCAGGCAGGTTTGGTATCAATAGGGGCCCCTTAATATGCAGGAAGGTTTAGGGGCCATATGGTAGGAAGGCAGGGGTTAATAGATAGGGCCAAAAGATAAGAAACAGGTTTTGGTACTATAGGGGCCTATATGTAGGAGGCGGGGTTTGGGTAGTCTTAGGGGCCCATACAGTAGGCAGGGCTAGGTATCAAAAGGGGCCCCATACAGGCAGGGATGGGTAGGGTATAGGGGCCTATATGTAGGAGCGGGCTTAGAGTAGGCTATTGGGGACCCATACAGGCAGGTGGTAATCTATAGGGGCCCCATACAGGCAGGGGGCTTAGGGAAGGTTATAGGGGCCCCATATAGGCAGGCAGGGGGCTTAGGGGAAAGGTTTTAGGGGGCCCCCCATAAGGGAGGGGGCTTTTTGGGGAGGTTATAGGGGGCCTCATCTAGGCAGGCTGGGGGCTTTGGGCAGGTGATAGGGCCCCATATAGGCAGGGGGCTTAGGGCAGATTATAGGGGCCCCATATAGGCAGGGGGTTTAGGGCAGATTATAGGGGTCCCATATAGGCAGGCAGGGGGCTTAGGGCAGGCTATAGGGGCCCATATAGGAAGGCAGGGAGGCTTCATTAATATTAAAAAAAAATCACTTACTCACCTGCCCCCGTTCCCTCGCAGCTCAGCTTCCTGGCACTCTGGGCTCATCGCGGGTGGCATGATGAAATGACATCTTCGCGCGGCCCACGTCAGCACTGGGGGCCGGCGCTTGCTAGGCTTAAGGCCTAGCAGGCAGATTAGCAGAACGAAGCGCAGGTGGCTCCTCTCTGCTAACAGCGGGCGGTCCTGCGTCTAAATGCTCGGGCCCGGGCATTCAGAGGCAGGATGCGCCGGGCCCCGCAGCTCCGCCCTGCCGGCAGTGAACTGGTATGTTCACTGCCGGCGGGCGCAGGAGGAGAACTACCGGTGTAGCACATATATACTAAATTGACAGAGCTGTCAGTAACAAACTATATACACAGTGAGCGGTCGGAGGGTGTGGGAGCTGTAGCAGAGCAGTCGCAGGCAGGGGCCGCAGTCAGAGAGGTCAAGAGCCGAGGACGAGCGGGAGCAGGAGGGGTAAGTATAACTACTTACATCGGACTGTCTTCTGGGCAGCGTGCATGGCCTAAAAAGGCCTGAAAAAGGCCCTGCAGGCTGCCCTACTAACCTTTATACACGGCAGAGGCCGCCGCCTCTTGATGCTACTCCGGAGCCGCGTTCATTTAAAGAACCCCCACTGCCTGCTGGCGGCGGGAGGTTCAGCTCACCCTTCTGGGGGTGGGGGGAAGGAGGTGACTCCCATTTGCGGGAAACTCCCGCCCAATTAGGGAGGCTTGACATGTATGCCTACCAGTGACCTGAAAAATAGTAGCATACAGTGATCAGGTAAATAGGGTTCTAGAGTGCTGCAGTAAATAGTGCTATACGGTTCCCCAATAAGAGAAGAGCATGTGTAATTCCTTCCTATGCTGTATTGTTCCCAATACACTGTTATGATGCCATGTAGTAAATCCACGGCACACCTTGTACCATTTATTGTATGAACAACATGTGGGTTATATAGATAAAATCTCAATATGCAAAATCTGGAGAATAGTTCCTGAATGTAGATGTCTCAGCGAGATATTTCGGCCTGGGCATCATCAAATCACATCTGGTTAGAGCAGAGACAATGGCACAGGAGAAGGCAGTAGTGCAGTGTTCTACTGCCAGTATTATATGAGAGCCGGCAGTAGAACAGGTTATACACCGCTATTGCCTTCTCCCATATCGCTCGTTCTGTTCTGACTAGATGTGAATTGAAGAAGGCCAGGCCAAAACGTCTCGCTGAGAAATCTACATTCATGAGCGATTTTCCAGATTATGCTATTGAGACTTGTTTTACCTATGTAACCCAAATGTTGTGTGTAAAATAAAAGGTTAATGCAATTTGGATCGGGACAAGGTGTGCCATGAATTTACTAAATATACCACAAGATGGTCTATTATAAACCCAGCACACAAAAAGTTCCAAGGAAGGTGTTCAGTACCATTTCCACTAACCATGCTTTTAACAGAGACCTTAGAAGTGAGTGGTTAAAGCTGCTATTTGTTCTTTTGGAACTGGATCTAGACTAGGATTTAGACTACTTCCGTGATCAGGTTGCAATTCTCCCAATCAGATGATTACTGCACCTCTGCTAACAAAGATGAATCATCAGAAAGGGCTGTAATTTTCACAGCAGTTTTGGAATTGGCAAAGGGTTGCCTTTTGGATGAACCGTGTTTTCTATTTCATCAAACATCACAGAATAAACAATAAACAACAATTGCTGGAAGAACACAAGCTGGTGGTGGTAGTGTTATGGTCTGGAGAATGTTTTGTGCCATCCTCTGAATTCAGTCATCCATGTAGTAGCTAAACTCAACCAATTTTGGTATGAATCCATCCATGTAGATTGCATACAGTGGGCTACAAAAGTATTAATACCCCTGGAACTGTTCCTCATTTTTAAGTGCTATAGTCACCAACATAAATGTATTATATTGATATTTTATGTTATGAAGCAACAAAAAGTAGCAAAATGTTTGCAAGTTAAAAAACTGAAAATTGTGGCATGATTATGTACTCAGCTCCCTGTACTCTGATATCCGTTAACAAAATCCATTGTGACCAAATGCCTTTAGAAGTCACCTAATAATCATGAGAAACAAGAAACACACAGACAGCTCAGGGAGAAAGTTGTGACAGTGTATTGAAGGGATAGGTTTTTTTTAAAAAAATAGCCCAAGCTCTGAATATCCTTTGGAGCACTGTTCAATCCATCAACCATAAATGGAAGGAACATGGCACAACTGCTAACCTAACAACTGCTGACCGTCAACCTAAACTGACAGCCCAGACAATGAGAGGACTAATTAGAGAAGCAGCCATAAGATCCAGGGTTACTCTGGAGAAGCTGCATAGATCTACAGCTCAGATGGGAGAATCTGTCCACAGGACAACTATTAGTTGTGCACTTTCTAAATTTGGCCTTTATGGCAAAGTGACAAGAAGAAACCAAGCCATAAGAAGTCCTGTTTGTAGTTTGCAAAAAGCTATGTAGGGGGTAGAACAAGCATGTGGAAGAAGGTGCTCTGTCAGATGAGACTAAAATTTTACTTTTTGGCCTAAATGCCAAATTCTGTGTGTGGAGGAAAGCCAACACTGCACATCATCCTGAACACACCAAAACCACCGTGAAGTATGGTGGTGGCAGCATCATCCTGTGGGGAGGCTTTGCTTTAGCAGGGACTGGGAAGCTGGTCAGAGTTGATGGGAAGATGGATGGAGCTAAATACAGGACAATCTTAGGGGAAAACCTGATAGAGACTGCAAAAGACTTGAGACTGAAGCATATGTTCACCTTCTAGTAGGACAAGGACCTTAAACATACAACCAAAGCTACAATGTAAGGATTTACATCAAAGCATTTTCATGTGTTAAAATGGCCCAGTCACATTCCAGACCTAAATCCCATTGAGAATCTGTGGCAGAACTTGAAAATTGATGTTCACAAACGTGTGCCAACCAATCTGATTTAGCTAGACCTATTCTGCAAAGAAGCAAGGGCAAAAATTCCAGTCTCTAGATGTGCAAACCTGGTAGAGACATACCCCAACAGACTGAAGCTGTCACCATCGCTAAAGGTGGTTCTACAAAGTATTGACTCAGGGGGGGCTGAATCCATATGCACACCACAGTTTTTAATTTTTTTAATTTGCATAAATTTGGAAAAACACGTAGCATTAGTTTACACTTCACAAACACTTACTATTTTGTGCTGTTCGATCACATAAAATATCAATAAAATACATTTAAGTTTAAAATACATTTTGTGACTGTAACGTTTAAAAATGAGGAACAGTTCAAGGAATATTTTTGCAACCCACTGTATACATGCTGCTTGTCTTCCCTGGGACTGATGGGGTTCTCCATGAAGACAATGCGACATGACATATGACTAGAAATGTCTGACATTCTTTGGAAGAACATGACCAAGGCTTCCAAGTACTACCTCAGCCCCCTGATTCCCTAGACTTGAACCCAGTACAGCATCAGTGGAACCACTTCGATCGTCATGTTCACTCTCTAGATCTTCCCCCACATAGTCTTCAGCATCTGTGGGATGCAGTCAGCACAGATACCTGTGATTATCTACCAGGACCTTACTGAGTCACTGCTAGCCAGTCTAGCTGCCGTCTGTGCTGTTACTCTAGATATTAGTTTGTGGTCATAATATTGTGACTTGACTGTATAAAAAGTTATACAATATTTTACTATACTTTCTTCTCTCAAAATCTCCTGCAATCATTTAACAGTATCCTTTGATATTGTTTACCTCCATTGAATAGCATGTGTCCAGCCATGTGATGAACACAGATTCAGGATTTTATGGTAAAAGTACAGTTATCAGAAGTGTGCTCTGTAATGAGCCTTGTATCTGATTGCCCACTATAAAATGCGGGAAAATGTGTGCCCGCTGGAAGGAACCAATGAAGGCGTGTACTGAATAACAGTAAGTTCTACTTCTTCAATTCACTCAGTCATGTACAACCCTTATATACCCTGTAGGTTAGTTCTCACCATACTTCTCTGTTTTAAACAGATTTTTTCAAGTTGCTTTGTGTTAATTCCCGGACGCAACAAATTATGAAGAATTGAGATTAAAATGATACTAGAAAGTTATATAACTTTTTCTTATAGAAAGAATAACCTTTACCTGCTGAAAATGCCTCCTTTAAGCAATTGTACACTAGTCCAGTGAGCAGTAATACGTTGATGGTAAACAGTCTTGATCATGTAAGGGTTCCATTTTAACATAGTTTGTTTTACTATTAAACACAGTTAATTCTTGGATGTATTTACTCTTGCACTGAGATATATGTTGTAATAAACTTGCTTTTGTACAGCAGTTGACCCAGCCTGACGTCATTGTGTAGTCAGTAGGTTGACAGTTCCTGATATACTCTTTTCCTTTTGTCTCTTTTGTTTCTGATAGAAAAGTTGTAGAAGCAGGGCGAGGAAAATGGTAAAATAAACTGACAAATTGTTATCATTCCTTCATACCAGTATGACATTTAGGTGGGAAAATTGATTGTAACAACACAAAGACCTGTACTGTGCATTCATACTGGTGATACAATATGTAATTTATGATGGACAGCTAGAGATGTAGCAAAGATAAACAAACAGATAATGCTAGGTTCACACTTCCATTGAAGGTTCCGTTCGGTACTTCCATTAAAAGTTTTATTGTGAATGATGGAAAAACTATCAAAGCAAGCTGTACTGTTTTTTCCATTAAAATGGCGGACAACACCACAGAAAACTCAACAGATCCCACTCTAGTCAATGTGTCCTTCAGGCACTGTTCATGTCCATGGGTAAATGGGTCCATTTACACCTCTGCAACAGAGGTTCTGAGTAGAACCTCTAACACAGATATGAGTCAGTTGTAGTGCACCATGATATCAACACATATAAAGTTATCTCAACCTTATCAATGCTTTTGTTTCCATCTTAGAATAGATAATACAGAAAGTCATGATATCACTGTCAAGTTAAAGGGGTGTTCCCACCATAAACTCTGATAGCATATAAATAGGATATTAAAGTCTAAAAGGTTCGGGTCCCAAAGAAGGGTGGTTCTCAGGAACAGGCCCCAAAAGTATTGGCTCAGAATGGAGAGATGGTTGCACTTGCCCATAATTCTCCGTTCTGTTTTCTCCATTCTGAGCCGTTCCCGAAAGCAGCCCACCCTTGGGACCCGCACCTATTAGACTTTGATGACTTATCCTAGTGATATGCCATCAGAGTTTATGGTAGGAACACCCCCAGGGGCGTAGTTACCGGGGGAGCAGACGGAGCAGCTGCTACAGGGCCCAGGCTCTTAGGGGGTCCGGGCCCCGAGGCAGCCTCTACTACGTCTGCAACCCCGGTAATGCCGCTCCTGGGAACCTCTGCAACAGAGGTTCTGAGTAGAACCTCTAACAAAGATGTGAGTCAGTTCTAATGCACCATGATATCATGGCACATAAAGTTATCTCAACTTTATTAATGCTTTTGTTTCCCTCTCAGAATAGATAATACAGAAAGTCATGATATCATTGTCAAGTTAAAGGGGTGTTCCCACCATAAACTCTGATGGCATATAAATAGGATATTCCAACAAAGTCTAAAAGGTTCAGGTCCCAAAGGAGGGTGGTTCTCAGGAACAGGCCCCAAAAGTATTGGTTCAGAATGGAGAGATGGTTGCACTTGCCCATAATTCTCCGTTCTGTTCTCTCCATTCTGAGCCATTCCTGAAAGCAGTCCACCCTTGGGACCTGCACCTATTAGACTTTGATAACTTATCCTAGTGATATGCCATCAGAGTTTATGGTAGGAACACCCCCAGGGGCGTAACTACCGGGGTAGCAGACATAGCAGCTGCCACAGGGCCCGGTCTCTTAGGGGGCCCGGGCCCCGAGGCAAACGCTACTATGTCTGCAACCCCGGTACTGCCGCTCCTGGGCATGCCGGCAGTGAACTTAACAGTTCACTGCCGATTGGCGCGAAGCTGAGGGGCCCGGCACATCCTGCCTCTGAACGCACGGGCCCTCCAGCCCAAGCGTTCAGAAGCAGCGCGACCCCATGTTAGCAGATCAGAGTGCATCTGCCGCTCTCCTACTGTTCCTGATACCAGGCGGCAGCTCTCAGTGATCACGTGGGCGGCGCGATTACGTCACATGATCACGCCGCCCGTACTGAGCACAGCGGCCGGAGCGCAGCACATCGAGGGAGCATGGACGGAGGTAAGTAAGCTATTTCTCCTGCCCTGCCTGCCTGTATAGCACACCAGCCTGCCTATATACCCCTGCCTGCCTATATATAGCCCACCCTGCCTGCCTATATATCCCTGCCTGCCTATATATAGCCCACCCTGCCTGCCTATATACCCCTGCCAGCCTATATATATAATCCACCCTGCCTATATATAGCCCACCCTGCCTGCTTATATACCCATGCCTGCCTATATATAGCCCATCCTGTCTGCCTATATATAGCCCACCCTGTCTGCCTATATACCCCTGCCTGCCTATATATAGCCCACCTTGCCTGCCTATATACCCCTAAGCCTGCCTATATAACCCCCTTAGCTTGCCTATATAAACCCCCCTTAGCATGCCTATGTAGCCCCCCTAAAGCCTGCTTTTATAGCCCCTATAGCCTCCCTAAAGCTATCCTACCTATATAGCCCCCTGAAACCTGCCTGTCTACTTATATTAGGCCCCTATAGATACCTTAACCCTGCCTACCTACTATATGGCCCCTATAGCCCACCTAACCCCGTCTACCTGTATGGCTCCTTATAGCTACCTAAACCCTGCCTGTCTACCTTTTTAGCCCCCTATAGCTACCTGAACTCTACATGCCTACCTATATGGCCCCTATAGCCTACCTAAAGCCTGCCTGCCTATTTGGACCCCCCTATAGCCTATTTACCTACCTGTCTACCTATGTGAGCCCTACCTATAGCCTAGCTACCTGGGGCCCACCTACAGCCTACCTGTTGTCCACCTACTGCATACCTACCTACCTGAGGCCTACATACTGCCTACCTACTGCCAATCTACCTACCTGTAGCCTACCTACCTAATTGAGACATGCCTGACTACTGCCTAGCTACATATGATCTACCTACCTGGGGCCCATGTACTACCTACCTACCTACCTACCTCAAGTCTGCTAACCTACCTACCTAGGGCCTACCAACCTAACTAATGAGCGTCTACCTGCTTATAGGATTCGGTGGGGTAGAGGCCATAGCTGTAACACAATCTCCAGGGGGTGAATCCTCTGTTCCTCCCCTCTAGGAGACTGGGCCTCTAAGCTATGGCCTGTACCCACTCTTCCACACCTGAGATGTTTATACAGAGATAGGGGGCAGGGAGTGAGGTGCTGAAAAAGTGAGGATTCTAAGATATTTGTGTCCAAATCTGCAGGGACGAGTGGCCGAGAGAAGTCATCATGGTGGTCGGGACAGGATGCAGAACACAAGGGAAAGTCAAGTACTCGGTAGAGAAACGTCACCTGTGAGTCACAAGATGTAACTGCACTGTAATCACTTACATGTCTGCAGAGTCTGTGTATACTGGTGTCTACCACTATATGGTCACTGTATGGAGGTTACATACAGTTGGTAGGACACCTGTGTACACTAGTATATACCACTATATGGCATTAATATTGATCTTTATTCATTAATAGTATAGGGGTATTAGTCACAATGTGGTGGTAATTTGAGGTCTTGTTCTGGTGGTATAATTAGGTAAATATGTAGTAGTGCTATTGGTAGTGTTAATATGGGTACAGTGGGATTTGTTTGGTAGCAGTATGATTGATGGTGATATCTATGTTGAGGTGTTCACTCCTTGTATTATCTAGTCACTGTATGACTTAACAGGTCCCGGTAACTGTTTGTGGTCGGGGAAGCGGGGGGGAGGGGGCATCCAAAAGTTTGCTTTGGGGCCCAGGCTTCCCTAGTTATGCCCCTGAACACCCCTTTAAACTTCATCCATGCACAAAGTCATTAGAAATATATTGTAAATGCACAGTGATGACCTTAGTATTAAATTCTGTCAAGCTTTTAAAACAGCACCACTATTTATCGACCACATTGATGGAGAACCACAAGGAGTTAGGTGAGGCTTGACTCTCCCAGTACTGAGGATATAGGTCATCTACATACAGTTTAATTCATGTTCCTATCAGTTCTGTACCAGTACATGCTTGTTTACCTTTTACCTCTTGTGATTGTGAAAGACTAACACAATACTAAACTATACATTGAATGAGTCATTTACTTATCAAAAGCTCAACTTTGTAAATCCTTACCCTACTTACCTTACTGAGTTTTTGATTTGCTGGACAGTCTCTTTAATTTTCTTGTACAGTTTTCAGTTCTGTCATTTCTTATTTCAACAGAAAAACAGTGAAGTGTTTCCATTGATTACAGTTTGGATTTTTGTATAACTATATGGTATGCATTGGTTGCATGTGCCCTACAGCTGGCAAAAGACCATAAGGACCCTAGAACCTAAAAGGCTTTACTAAAAAACCGGGCCCCCAAACAGAAATTTCGGGCCCCCATACAGCTGAAGCACCTGGGTCCCCCCGGGTAAAACCCCACCCCAGAAAACCCTTTTGCTCCGCCCCCAGAAAACCTTTCTCCCCGCCCCCGCAACTCTATCCCCCCCACCCTCAGAAAAAAAAAAAGCCTTCAGACATAAAGGGCCCCCCCATTTTACCACAAAAAATAGTAGCAAAAAAAAACTGTCTCAAATCTGTCTGTCTAACTTTATAAAATGGTAAGTATCTATCAAATATCCCCCATGGCCCCAAAAGTACCCTCCCCTGTTTTCCGGGGTCACGCCCTAACCCCCTTTCTAAAATAAACACTAAAAAACCCAGAAAGAAAGAAAAAAGTGTAACTCCTTACGGTCAAGTGTTCCCATTTTTTACAATCATGAACGTTTACACTGCCCATACTAAACCAATATATCCTAGAACACCGCCTATAGCAAAACCCAGCTTGGGACATAATTACGTGGTACAACATGACCCAATATAGACGCGAAAAACCCCTGAAATCGGGACTCATGGAGACACTTACCTTTATGGGGTCGTTCCTTTCTTATATCGTTCTTATTCCCCCTTTTCTTTCCATCCCTTCCACCCACCATGATGACTTGTTCCGGCCACAACTTTCCTAAAGAAATTACACACAAGTATCTTGAATCCTCCTTTTTTCCCGCACCCTTTTACTATTCCACCTCGTACAAAATTCCAGGGGTGGGGAGAGGGGAAAAACTATAACTTGGGCCCAGTATCCCAAGGGGGTTGGGGTTGGGAGGAACTACCCCTGGAGAATAATGCTCAAATATGGGGTGCTGCCCTCTCAATTATATTTCCCGGTAGGTAGACAAAACATAGGTAGGAGGAAATGTGCAAGGTCCCGGTAAACTGATAGGCCCTATTTAAGTAGGGAGACCCCCCAAGGGTAAGTTGGTAGGCCAGCCCCAGGTACTTTTTAAGGGTTGGGGGACCCCAGTTAGGAAAGGCCTGTGGGTTTAATGTTGGTGATTCCCAGTTTAGTTTAGGCTTTTAGGAAAGGGGGGTTGGGCCCCCATTTTAGGTAACTGTGGGTATTGGGGCCACCCTTTTTAAAGGTTGCAAAGCATTAGGGACCCCCTTTAGGTAGCTTTACAATTATTTAAAGGGCTTCCCCTTTTAGCTGTGAAACAGGAAGCCCGGGGCCCCCTTTGGGTTATGTGCAGGAATTTTAGACCCCCCTTTATTTTGTGGGTAGTTGGGGGCCCCCCTTTAGCTAGTTTGCGGGTATTTAGGGACCCTTATTTTTGCAGGTAGTTGGGGCCCAAATTTTTAGCTATTTTGCAGGAGTTAGGGCCCCATTTATATTTTTGCATTTATTTGGGGCCCCTTTTAGTTTTAAAGTGAGTCAGGCCCCCTTTTAGCTTGTAGGGAGTCAGGGCCCTTTAATTTTTGTAGGGGGGAGTGGCCCCCTTTATTTTTTGTAAGGAAAGGTGGAGGGCCCCCCTTTATTTTGAAGGGCCCAGGGCCCCCTTTGGGTTTTAGGTGTCATCCCGGGCCCCCTTTATTTGTAGGGGTCAGGGCCCCCTTTAGCGGGCTAGGGATGGGGGCCCCTTTTTAGCTTTGGGGATTAACCCCCTTTTTAAATTTTTTAGGGTGGGAAAGGGCCCCCTTAATTTTTTAGGCATTTAAAGGGCCCCCCCTTTTAGTTTGTAGGAGTCGGGGGCCCCCCTTTAAATTTTTGTAGGGAGTCGGGGCCCCCCTTTGGGTTTTGGGCCTAGCCCGGGCCCCCCTTTATTTTTTTAGCTAGTCGGGGGCCCCCTTTTTAGGCAGTCCGGCCCCCACTTTGGGCAGTCGGGGGCCCCCTTTGGGAAGCCCAGGGCCCCCCTTTAAAGGCAGTCGGGCCCCTTTGGGGTAGTCAGGGAAAGCTTTAGTTTGTAGGGATTCGGGCCCCCCTTTAGTTTTTGGGGAAGTCGGGGCCCCCCTTTAGCTTTAGGGGTTCAGGGCCCCCTTTAGTTTTGTAGGACCCACACCCCCCTTTGGGTGTTAGGGAGTTCAGAGGGGGCCCCCTTTTTATTTTTGGTAGGCATTCGGGCCCCCCCTTTAGCAGTCCGGGCCCTTTTAAAGGGCAGTCAGGCCCCTTTTAAAGGGGCAGCCAGGGCCCCCCTTTAAGGCAGCCCCCCCCCCCCCCCCAAATTGGGCCCCCCGGGGCCCCATTAGGCAGCCAGGGCCCCATTAGGCAGTCAGGGCCCCATTAGGTAGCCGGAGTCTCATTAGGTAGCCGGAGTCTCATTAGGTAGCCAGGGCCCCATTAGGTAGTCAGGGCCCCATTAGGCAGTCAGATCCCCATTAAGTAGCCAGGGCCCTGGGTAACTAAACAAACAAAAAGAAACAACCAACGACTCACCTCACTCCCGCTCCTGGCTGCTCTCAGACGCTCTCCGCCGGCCTCTAGTGGAGCTCGGCATAGGCGGCGCAATGATGTGACGTCACCACTCCGCCTACCTCATCACTACAGGCTGGCGCCTGGTAGGCTTAAGGCCTAACGTCTTAGGCCTGCCAGGGCGATCAGCAGAGCTGCTTCAGACTCAGGCAATGAGTCTCTCCAATCTCTCCAATTGGTTGTTAAACTTGGAACCCTGACGTCTCAACTTGCTTGGAAAATGAGGCCGTGTTTGACTGATAATATAAAAAGCTAAACTGGACTCCAGCAATGGATGATATAATCTCTCTGACCTCCAGAGTGGGATTCCACTGCCTTGAGAAAACTTAAGGGGAATGTGTTATCAGAAAATGACCTATTGTTTAACTTATGTTTTTATGTTAAATACATTTTTTTAAATAATTTTTTTGACATTTTTTATATTTGTATCATTATTTAAAAAAAATCTGAAATCCTGCAGTATTTATTTTGACCATTATGCCCAATTAAAGTCTAATACTTCCAGTTCTGTAGAGAAAGCTTTTAAGCAGTCTTCTTCTGATCAGTACAGACAGAGTTACACTGAAAGGTGACACTAATGTGTATACGTACCATAGGATCCACTATGCAAAATAAGAGATCGTCACTGCTACTCTTCTCCCCCTCCCTACAGAAAGTTTTCTTTACAGGTCACAGATCATGGCTAGAAAACTTTCTTATAGAAATCAATGGATCTGCTCCTGTTCACAGGCTCCTACGTGCATGAAGCTGCTATAAACATCTCTCTAAATGCTGTTAAAAGCAGCTCTGGCAAGATGGCTGCTCCCATAATTATATACAGACAACAGAATTTAAAAATCTACAAATAAAAACAGATAAGAAGAAAGGAATATGTATCTTGTTTTAATTAGTAAAAAAATTCTGATAGATTCCCTAAGAGAAGTAATTTCTTATTGCTTTCCTCAGCTAACTCTAACCTTCAATTTCCCACCAGCTGCAGCTTTAGATTCAATGTTGTAGGGTTGAACAGTGTTAGCAGTGGAGGAATGAAGATGCTGGATAATACAAGACCTCTGCTTCTACTTTGGGCAAACAGGACATTAATTGTCACCCATGCCTCAAGGTCATGTATGCTATTATACTATTCCTATTTTTCCTTTAAAGGGGTTGTATCATTACATTAAATGGTCTTGAGAATAAAGGGGGAGTGAAAACAAGCGACTTTGCAATTGGATGTCATTTGCAAAGCTGTCTTGTTTTCACAGTCTGCCTTATCTTCGTTTTCTGTAAACACTGTTCCCCAGTGCTGGTCGGATCCCACCTCCTTTCATTTCATTGGCTGACGGCTCTACTAATTTGCATTCTGTCTGGCCCCCGGTCGTATTCACGGGAGCGTGCATTCCTGTCTCTCTCACTCAGAGTAAGGGGCCGGCAACATTTCACTCTGCACAGCCTGCAGCTCCACATTAACACTGCAGCTGCTTCTACAATCAGTAAACAGCAGAATTGTGCTTGGTGCTTAATGCTCCTACGTGTAAACATAGAAGGGAGACAGATCTGTGCTGCTCTGGATGAATTCATAGAAGACTGGATTCAACTATAACAAACCTCCAGCTGTCCGAGGAGAAGAGATCAGTGCTCTGAGTTCATAGAAGACTGTCTAGACTGAATGCAGGTCTGTGGTATATAAACAAACAGCTATTACAAAATAAGACTGCATAGGGAGAGGAACAACACGGTGACATGTGGACTCAGACAGAGGTGGGAGGGAGCACATTGACTCAGGAGCGAGCATGAACAGTGAAGGGGAGGATGATGTCATGCCCCTTCAGTTAAGTATAAGCCATCTGGGAGGGGTAGATTCGCCCCTGAATTTGAAGAGCGGAGAAACGGAATGTACAATGAAACACACGAACTGATGAAGCGATAAATCCCCTTTAAATTGGGGATTATTCTTGGTTGTCCTTAGTGACCCTCCCTCAATCCAATATCTTCTTGTTTATGAACTTATTCTCTACCTTAGCTACTTTAGCGACATCAGCTAATATTCAGTAGACTGTGGCCAGGCGGTTAATCCAGAAACCTTTTCCCCTGGTGCTAGGTTCCTTTTTTGTTAAATTAGATGTTTCCCCCTTCATTGAATGTTGTGGGCTGAATAAAATATCCGTGATGAACAAATTTCTACATTCTTTATGGACCCTCAGGCTGAACTGGATGGACATCTTTTCTTTTTTCAGCCTTACAAACTATATGTAACTATATATCCCCCATCCAGCTGTTTGAGCAGATATAAGTGAGCTTGTTTCTTCCCCAAATTAGACCTATGTGGAACTTAAAATTAAATCTGAATCAAGAAGGCAGAGGAGGCTTCAACACCTGAAATTGACATTATAAATATTTGATGATGTCCTTTGGCCTCTGTCCTGTACCATTACATTGTAGCTTGTTTTGACAACATCCTAATTTATTCTTGAAAAATCACAGAATCACTGACCAGAGCTGTCTCAACAGCATTAAAGGAGTTGTCTCATTACAAGCTTTCAGCCTACTTCAAAGTATCTGGCAGCAACTAATTTTTCAATTCAGGGGCGTGCTTCTTGTCTGCCTCTTCTCCTCCCTCTTCCCCCCTCCCCTCAGCACACAGAAAGCTCTCCTCCATAACTTCTATACAGCAAGGGGAGGGCAAGGGGGTTTGCTGCCAGAGTTAACCCTGTGTGTGCCTGCCTAGGTCTGCTGCAGGCTGCTCACTGCTGGATCAGCTGCACTGTGCTGTGGCCGAGCTCTTGCTGCTCCTCTCCACAGTCAGGAGACAGGAGAGGGCTGATCTATGAGTGTGGAGAGGTCTGTGAAGCTGTGATTGCTAATAGCAGAGCAGGGGGGATGCAAGTGTTCCTATACCCCCTGCTTAGCATACAAATCTCCATCATAAGCAACAACAAACAAACCCTATCAGAACAGACACAAGGCAGCTGTGAAGTGTGTTAATATAATCACGATGTGTCACTAATACAGCAGAGCAGGGAGGGGTATGAACCATTCACATGCCCCCCTGATCTGTTCTATTAGTATAGTCAGAGCTCCACAGACACATCATGATTATAGTAACACACATCTACTGGCTACAGATAAGCCTCATCTCTGCTCTCCTCAATCTGTGTAGAGAGCAGGAGGAAGCAGGCACACACAGGGTTAATCCACACAGACACAGAAGCCAGAGCCCTCCCCCTCCCTTCCCTCAGAAGCAACTGTGCGGGAGGGGCTCTGTGCTCTGACCTGTATTCAGAAACAAATGAATCATCTGCACTGACAGCCAGTGAGATAAAAATCAACAGGTCGCCTGCTATAGGGATTTCAGGAGCTGATGCACTACTACTAACAGGGATAACTCAAAATCAGTAGGACATTTGTAATGAACATATATTGCAAAGCTGCTTGTTTTTTAAAGACCTTTTAATTAAAATCCAATCATTGTAGCGAGACAACCCCTTTAAGGGCACCTGGGCACAGCAGTATGCTGAGCCCTGCCCAAGCACATGACATTATAACAGGCCATACCTCTAACAACCCCTGAGCACAAGACATGACACCAGACCATGCCTCCACGTCCAAGGATATTTCATCACGCCACGCTTCTAACAACCCCGAAGCACACCCAATCATGCCCAGCTTCTTCCAGCAGACCAGCACCAAAACAACATTGGCATTACCAGGGTCTAAATATATGTATTTATATACCATAATAAATATTATAGAAATAAGTACACACAAAGATGTGTAGGTAGGGCCGCAGGTATGTAGTTCCCCAGGTCGGTCAGGCCACCATACTTAATAGTGGCTTCTTTAATTGGGACAGAAAAAAATAAAATAAAATTGTCCTTTCACAGCATAAATCAGCCTAAAGTCTGCAAGACTAATTGGCAGGGCAGGGAGCCCATGACATCTTGAGGATGTGTAAGCAGTAACATAAGTACTGCCAACCTAGGAATCCCATAGGCATGTTCCCTGGATTCTCAGGACATGCCTCAAACCTCCCAGAACCCCTATTCTTCTGGGGCCCTGGGCAACTTCATTGTGTGCGAAAAAAACAGCCCTGTCACCAGGACTGGGACAAGGTATTCTGATGCTGTAGGCAAATAAGGCATATAGCGCCACTCTATGGAAAATTCAGCCAGCCCTATACCTCCTTGCACTCCCTTTTCTGCCTGGAATGAAGTTGAGCCCTAGGCAGTCGCCTACGTTCGCTTACTGTTGTTCCAGCCCTGCCTAACTAGCTGCATATCTGCTATATTCTACAATCCCTTTGTGAGTACTTTCCCTGTGCCAAGTCAAAGAAGTGTTTGATTGGGAAGTACTCTTAGATTATACCATTTCTGCACATGGCTCCACAGAACATTTTTTGCACTTTTTACCCAAGCTTCCACTAACTGTTTTAGACACTCTATGGTCGAGGTTCAAAACTTCAGTTCTTATGAATCTTTGCAGTATTCTTCAGAACATTTGGACTGAGATCCATTGACGCATACCCATTTTGTCATCAGACCATTCCAAATACTCAAGTTAACCCTAGTTAGGCTGGCCTTACACTGCAGTTGGGCTTTTGGGTTGAATTGGGTAGTTGACCCAAGTAAGAACTTCAAACTCTTGTTAACAGGCGCTGAGGCTGTTTGGTTGAATGTACCTTTCGAGGGAGCTTATGTTATTTCTGGGTAGTCTGCTAGGGCTGTAAGGCTAGGTCTACACTACATAGGACACACATCTCGTCGGAAACCAAATGCTAAAAAACACTTTGAACCTGAGTATTTTGTCAGTGTTTTGTCCAAATCAGCTCAGTTTCCGACCAGTCTTTTGGGTGGTTTTTAGTTTTTTGTTGAGGTTTTTGGTGTGGTTTTTTTGGTGGTTTTCAGGCAGTTTCACGGGTTTTTAAATGTATATGCCTTTTCTAAACACCTTGGTGGTTTTTCAGCAGATCCGTGCCAAAAACATATCCGTCGGTTTACATAGACTTCAATAGTAAATTTTCTGCTGGACTTTGGCAGAATTTACATGTTTTAAAAATCAACGGCATTGAAAACTGACCGCAAAAAACATGACCTGTGTAGACTACAGGTTGTTTCTAGGTTTTGAAGTCTATGTGAACTGTTTTCCATCGAATTTTCAGTGGTTTCTAAATACGAAAACCACCGAAAATCCAACAGAAAACCTTTGCTGTGTAGACATAACTTAAGAGTTAAGCATGGGGGAAGCGGGGGTGATTTGGGGCTGTAAAGACCAAAACCAGGAACCCTAAAAACTAGAAAGGAGGAAAATTATAAAATATCAACCTATGATGGATTGGTGGAACAGCGAGGGGGTTGGCTGTTTAGGCCCATAGTCCCCGGGGCGGGTTGAGTCTTGTGGCAAAGTAGACTGAACAGAAGAGTGATAGGAGGGATCTGGGGGGAAAGGACACTGAGAGATAGGACCAGAGAAGTAGTGAGCTTCCTCCTTTGTACATTCTTCTTCTATCCATTCAGTCAATCCAACCGTTTGGATTTAAATTTTCACCAGCTTCTTTGGATTTCACACGGCATAATTACGCCTGTTTAGGGGGGCGGGACGGGCGGGGGGGGGGGCCGGGAGCCTCCCGGGGCCCCCATAGACATGCTTTTCACCGCGATACCCCGTGAATAATTGAAGTCACTTTTTCCCCCCCGCCGCCGTATGGGAGAGGGAGAGGAGACGTAATCCAAGTTCTCTATGAAACGGGGATTAAGTAATGATGGGACATATTTCAGCCCATAATTCGTACAGTACGGCGCGAATTTTACGGGCTGAAATACGTCCCAAAATAACCCGGGAACAACCCTTTTTCAATTGCTTGATATTCCTCTGTCATTTTTTGATGGTATCTGACCAATGGGCCTTTGGCCCCATATTGACATTAACCATTCTGGGTAGCATCTCCTTTTGTAGTGAATTTTCCCTCATCAAATGACCAAAGTAGATCATTTCTGTCGGTGTATTGCCTTCCGGGGAAATTCGGATTATCACGATAAAATTTTTTTTGGTCCCCCCTAGCTGTCCAGGGTTTTTAAAAAAGTTCTCTAGCAAAGGCCTAAAGATAAATTTTTTCTTCTGTCAATTAACCCCCCCCACATAGGGCGGGATCCCCAGTGGAGTACCCCCCGAAAAGGGGACTATATAACGTTGGCATCGCGCGGGTTGCGGGCGAGCCACGCCGTCGCAACATGGGACCAGGGGAAAATTACCGCGGCCGCATCCCGTATCCCCCCCGGGCCAGAGTGGGCTCCGGCCGCGGGGGTTTAAACCGCTTCATTACCGACCCGCATGGCTGGTAATAAAGCCGCGGGCGGAGGAGTGACCCCCTCCCTTTTCCCCCGGGGTTTGCCGCACTGTAGTGCGGAACCGATCGCCTCTCTGTCCCCCTTTTCGGGAAGTGAACGGGCACTTCCCGGGCATTTGTGACATCACCAGCCCCCAAGCATTGTGGGCATGGTGACAGGCGTTGTCTGGTGACCATTACCAGTATGGTAAGGCAGGGCCTGCCTTTAACAACAATTATTTTTGGGTTAAAAATAAAGTGAAAAAAAGTGAAAAAAATAAAAATAAATGTCAAAAGTGAAAAAAAAGTTAAACATAAACACAAAAAAAAAAATAAAAACAGTACACCCCCTTTTCCCCTTTAAAAAACGCCTTTCGCCCCAAAAAAGAAAAAAAATAAATAAAGTACCCATTTTTGGTACCCCGGTGCGTAAGACCCCCCATAAATCTTTTATGTTAATAACCCGTACGTAAACGCCGTAAAAAAAAAAACAAAAAACAGTCAAAAAATTTGCGATTTTTGTACATCCTGCAGCACATAAAATAATAAAAAGCGATCAAAAACCATAAACCCAAAGTTGACCAATTAAAACTTAGTTCATCCCACAAAATAAAAGTCCTACACGTCCGATACGGAAAAATAAAAAAGTTATGGGTCTCGAAAACAGCGATGCGAAATATTACTTAACACAATAAAAAACCTTTTTTTTTTTTTTTTTTAAAGGGGCTTCAAAATTTAAAAAACTTTTTAAATAGGTATCGCCCAATCTATCGCCCGAGAGTAAAAGTTTTCTGGGCTGGGTACTTTACGGGTGAGCGCTTTTAAAAAAAAAATAAAAAACAAATATAGGATTGCAGTATTTTTCACCCCGCCTTTTCCAAAAAACGGATTAAAACGATCAAAAAATCTTGTCCCCCCAAACATTATACCAAAAAAAAACGTCAACTCTTTTCCCCAAAAAAAAAAAGCCCTACAAGTCCATCCAAAAAAAAAAAAAAATTATGGCCCCGGACGATTTGGGGAGCAAAACGTGTTTTCCTTTTGAATAAAATGTTTTTATTGTGTAAAAACAGAAAATTAAAAAAATATATACAAATTGGGTATCGCTGTAATTGTATCGACCTCGAGTAAACTAGTAGTCTTATCTGCACGGGTGACCCGTTAAAAAAAAAAAATAAAAAACCTACCGGAATCTGTATTTTGTTCAAAAGCCTCAAAAAACCTTAATAAAAAGTGATCAAAACGGCATAGCCCCCTAATGGTACAATAAAAAGTCAACTACCCACAAAAAAAAAGCCCCGAATCACTCCGTATCAGAAAACGAAAACGTTATGGCTATAGAACAGAAACAAAAAAGCAATTTTTTTTTTAGACCTATTTCTATTGGTAAAAAATAAAAAAACATAAAAAACTATATAAAAACTATACCCTTGCAAAATTTTAACGCCCCCATGTAAAGAACCTGTCATTTTTAAAGCACCGAAAGCTTAAAAATTGAAGCCAAAAAAAAAATGGCGGAATTTCGTTTTCCCCCCTTTTCTAGCCCAAAAGCAAAAAAAAAAAAACCAACTTTTAACACCTGTGCACCCCCAAAATGTCAATACACCCCTAGATGAGTTCTATAGGTTGCTGAAACCAAAAAAAAAAAGGTTTTCTTTGAAGGTTTTACCGTTTTGGACTTTGGGGCTTTGTAAATGCACATGGCCCCCCCCAAAATCACAGTCCAAAAGCCAAATGCGCCCCACCTATACCCCCTACCCTGCGCCCCAAAAAGCAAATTTTTCACCCACATGTAGGGGATTTCCGAACTTGGAAAAATTGGTAACAAGGTTTTTTGGGGGCTTTTTTACCAATTCCTTTAAAAAATTTAAAAATTTTTTCCCAAAATTGCAGATTATTTGGGAAAAAAAAATTTTTTAAATTTTTACAGCCTAACGTAAAAAATTTTTGGGCACACCCGTGGGGGCATATGCCACTAAAAACCAGGAACATTCCTTTAAAGGGGGGTAGTTTCCCCAAAATGGGGTTTATTTGGGGAGTTTATTAAGTTTTTTAAACCCTTTGGGGGTCCCCAAACCCTGAAATGGACCTAAAAAAAATGGTAATGAAAATGAACCCCGTCCAACCCTCCCCACTGGGGTTGTGTTGAGCCAAATAAGCACAGGGGCCCCATATGGGAAAACTCTGAAAAAGGGAAATCGGGAATCAATATTAAGTTGTATTTCCCCGATACATTTACCTATTCTTGGAACAATGATAAAAATTTAAAAAATTTCAAAAAAAAGGAAATTTTGAAATTTTACTTCCCCTTTGCTTTAATTCCGTGAAAACCTAATGGGTTAAAAAACTTCCTAAATGAGGTTTTGAAACTTTTAAAGGGGTTAGTTTTTTAGATGAGGTCATTTATGGGGGTACTAAATACAGGCCAAACAAAAAAAGTTAGAACGGACTGGTCTCTAAAAAAAGATATTGCAAAAATTTTTTTGAAAAATTTTAAAATTATACTAAATTTTTTAACCCCCCATGTGAAAAAAAAAAAAAGACATTTAAAAAAAGATGCCCCAAAATACAGCAGAATAGGGAGAGCTAGTTTAAAATTTTATGGAATAACTATCTGTCTTACATGCAGAAATTTTTGAATTTAAAAATTGGGAAAAATTTTCAAATTTTTCCGATTTTTTTGATATTTTTCACAAATAAACAACATTTTTTTTGGGCCAAATTTCCTCTACTAAAAAAACAATGGTCACAGAAAACAAACTCTGAATCACTGGATGGTTTAAAAATGTTTAAAAAGTTATTCTCACATAAAGTGCACTAGATTTCAAAAAAAGGGGCTCTGTCGAGAGGGGCCCAAAATGGCTCCGGCGGGAAAAGGGTTAACATATCAATGTCTCACGCCATAAGTTAATTGGGTGCTACGGTAGTATTAGTCCCTTGGTTTGGTTGAAAAAACCTTGCACTTCCATATTTGATTCATGCTCATGATGGCTACATGCCCCATTGATAATCAGTGCTTGATCTCTGCTGTCGAGTGACCACTGTGATCAATGAGGGATCAAAGAAAAACAAAGCTGTCAACTACTTCTATTTCTATTGTTTAACTTTAGTGGGGTGCTATTTGGTGTCATTATGATCGGGGCTTTTTGTGTTCATTAAGTCCCCCTCTTTTGCTTTCTTCTTTTTCCTTTTTGGGTATGTCTCCGGGAAGAATAACGATCATATTTATGGCGATTTTAGGATTCTAAAACCGCTGAAAATGCAATTGTTCTGGCAGCCCATAGACTTTGATAGAGAATATGACTTGTAGTCTCCACAGGTCGTTTTTTCTCTGCTCGTTTTCTGGTGCCGGCATATTATACAACATATTGTATAATACACCAGCGCGTTGAGTTTTTTCGTCGTCCTCGCATACAATATAATTGTATGGGCCGATGGCAAAAAAATGAGAACCAACCGAGGAGTGTGACAAAAAACGCGGCCGTGCATCAGACAAAAAACGGTCAACTTCCGGACATTCTTTTTCCGATGCCGTGTAGACTTAGCCTTATGATCAGCTTCTCCAGATCCTTTTTACTCTCTGCCCCCAGGGTTTTATCATTTGCATATCTCAGACTGCTGATTGTTCTTCCACCTATTTTAGCCACATTACAAATTATCTAAGTCCAGGTGTCTCATGATTAGTTCAGCACAGAGGTTGAAAAGAAAAGGAGATAGGAAACATCTTTGTCTTATGCCCTTTTTGATCTTGAACCATTCTGTATCTCCATGCCTGGTTTGCACTGCGGCTTCTAGATTATCAGAGGGACCTGATTAACCCTCATCAGGTGCGGCAGCACTCCTAAATCAGTCAGTGCTTCCCAAAGCTTGCCATGCTCAACATATTCAAAAGCCTTGGTATAATCAACCAAGAACAGGTAAAGCTTCTTCTAATACTTTCTCGCTTTTTCTATGAACCATCTCAGGTTTGCAATGTGATCACAGGATCCGCTGCCCTTATAAAAGCTAGATTGGGCATCAGGAAGTTTTTCTATAAGGATGTTGCCCAATCGCTTCTAAATGATCTTTTTGAACACCTTGACAGTGTGAGGGATAAGAGTACTTGTTCTATAGTTGGCACAATCCCTAGCATTGCCTTTTTTCAGCAGTGGGATGAAAACCAGATCCTCTGGCACAATAGTGTCAGTGCAGCGCTTGGGACTGCTTTAAGTAGCTCTACAGGAATTCCATTGATGCCCTGTGCTTTTTTTTTCAGCGGTCTCAGTGCCCAATAACTTCACTTTCTAATAGATCTGGGTCTGGTTCCTCCTGGCCCCTGAGCTCCTCATGGTGGTCAGTGTCTGCATAGGCATATATTCCCTCTGTGTATTCTTTACATCTCTATTTGATGCCCTGCTGGTTGCTAATTTTGTTCCCATCATGGTCTTTGATTTCTTTACTTCTTTCACTAAGGTAAATAATTCCCTGGCGTGGTCCTCCTTTGAGGTTCATGCACTGGGCTTAAGGAAGTTGTTTTTGTCTTTCCTGGCTTACCTTTGGAAATCGGCATTTAGCAGCCTTATTCAACTCACCTTTAGCCTTAGCTTCTTTCCTCTTACTAGCAATCAGTAGGGTAGTTGAGTCAACTAGTCCCTTCCATGTACTAGCTGCTTGTATGGCACATGCTCTTGAGCAGTTTCAGTGATGATTCATTTGATCCACGTCTGGTCTTCATCCTTCATGTTTGAGCAGATTGAACCTGTGACCAGAGATCTTACTGACAACATGCATTCTCTGTATGACTGGATGCTTGATATTGCATAATCTGTCCCTGATTTTGGCTACAATTAGTTGCTGATAAGACCCACAGCCTGAGCTTGGTAATGTTTTCCCAGAGAAAAATGATACCTTCCACTGTTGCTCAATCTGGTTGTGATGTTGACCATTTTAGTAAGTCCAAGTGTAACGGCAACACTTCAGCTGTATGAAGAAGGTGTCATGCTCTGATGCCATTGCTGTTGCTGCATAAACTTGGATGATGGCCACATTCCAAGGTTTCCACCTGGGGTGGATGGACATGGTCTTATTACTGATGTTTGGGGACTCTTTACGCATCTTGCAATCCTTTTGTTTGCCACAATGGAAACTCGCTTTCTCCTTTCTGTCTCACTGCCTGAATAATAAATGGTGAAGTTGTCTAAGCTGAAGTCCCCCAATCCAATCCAGCGAAGTTCACTGACTTCCTTCCTCTTTCTATTTGGTAATATCCAGCTTTTTAATGTTTATCCCTTTCATACTACATGTTTCAAAGGTATATCGTTCTTTAAAGCTCAGCTGGCCCTTTCATCATGGACTACATCAGTAATTGTTCCCCCATGTAGGTTTCCCCCTCTTGGGTTATTCCTGTCCTGACAACCTTGTGGCTTCTGTTGCTCTTTCCCAGTAACTTGAATGATGTTGTCCAACCAGTGGGCCCACTATTGAGCATCATATTTGAAACATATTGATTTTGATCCATAGAATTTCATGATGAAGATTTTTCTCCAGGTCATTCCCCAAACCCTGCCACATTCACTATGTTATATGTTGCCACCTTGACCAAGCACCTGGAGCCAGTCATGGGAAAAGAGGGCGTTTGTACATATTACAAGTTAAGTAATTAGGTTAAGCTTGAGTTATTGTTATGGCAAGTTCTGAAAAGGGGAGTAAAGTCAACACTGTTTGCAGATTTGTGCGCAGCCAACACTGGCCTGTGTACATTATAAAGAGCTAACACACTTTTCATATGAAAGAAAATTATAATGAGTTACTACTACTGGCTATGTATTCCAGTACATTTAAGTAAAAGTGCCAGTACAGCGTACTGCAAAGCTTTTATACCTTGCAGGGCTGTTCCTAAGGGCGGATGAAGCGGGCATTCATGGGGATATCGCTCACTATCTGATTCTGCATTTTGGCAACGGGCACCACATTAATTAAGGGTAGTGCTGAACCATCACATATTTTTATCTGATTCTGCATTTAAAACGGATGCAGAGAATTAGCAGCTGCACACTTAGGCCTCGTTCACACGGCTTATTTTGCCGCGGATTGGCACCGTACTGCGCGCCGGATTTGCGCTTCAGTACGGCGCCAATCCGTCGGAGTCATTGCGGTAATCCACTGTTCTCATAGAGAACAGTGGATTCCGTCGCTCCTCCCCGCTCGGCGAATCCGCCGCGGGGGGAGAAAGTGACATGCACATTATTTACGGCGCGTACGCGCCGTAAACAATGCATTGTCTATGGGGCCGGGGAGCGGCACCCCCGCCGCGCTCCGGCCCCGCCCCCGTCCCGCCCCTTATTCACGGCGGATTTGTGAGCGCACAAATCCGTCGGGAATAAGCCGTGTGAACACGGCCTAACCGTGCAGCTCACAGGATGGTTCGTTACTGTTCTTGCCTTCTCCATTGTATATACAAAGCTAAATGAGTCCTGTATATACATATCAATGTCGCAGGGGATGTTACGCAAGGATTTCATCACACCCCCTGTAACATTGGGTCTCCTAGGCTGGAAGCCTAGGCTTCTGGCCCAGGGATCACGGGAACAGTGTGCCAGCATAAGAGGCATGATGACTTCACGCCGATTATGTGGTGTTGCAGAGCGGCACGGAGGGAGGCAGAGGAGAGGGAAGATGGGAGCGGCAGCTGCAGGCCCAAGCCTGCTCCTACTTGTCACTTGCCACACACTTTGCTACCCATTCTTCTCATGCTCCTTCGGCACCCAGCGCCAGTGAAGATGGAGTCTGCACTATGGATGATGGTGGTGGTGGTTGTTCCCCCGGGGAACCCTCTTCTAGTGGTGTGCAAGGTGCTCTTGATGTGTATTGCAGAAATAACAGGCAGGAGACGTAGGGTTAACCTTTCAACATCATCTTAGGCATATTTACTCCCATGGTATACACACTGCAGTGTTAGCATTAATGTTACAACACAGTTCTTCCAATCGCAGCTACCCAGTAGACTAAGGCAGGATAATGTGCCTAAACAAATTCCCCTGCATAGCTATCTTTCTTGTTTCACTCCCATGTGGCCAGGGAAGATAAGGGATTAGAGCTGAACTGTGAGCCCAGAGGCAGCACAGTCTGTGTCAGGGTGGCATGATGGAGTGCACCTCAGACAGCTGCATATGATGACACCGATACCCTGAAGGTGGATATCAGGGAGCCCAGATCATTAAATTTACCTGGCTTGTACAAACTACCTCTATCGCCTTTGGTCTGTATTGATGTATTGATTATTAATAAACATTATCAAACAATTTTAACCCTTAGTAGTGTGAGTTTTTTAATTTTCTTTTTAACATTACCTCTGCCTATCATAAAACCCACAGGAGGCATATATCTACCTACAGAGGGCATATAACTACCTAAAAAGGGGAAAATGCCTACCTACAGAGTGTATATAACTACATTTCGGGGGTATATACCTACTTACAGGGGCATATATCTGTATCTACAGGGGGCATATATATCTGTACCTACAAAGAGCATATACAGTGCCTTGCGAAAGTATTCGGCCCCCTTGAACTTTTCAACCTTTTGCCAGATTTCAGGCTGAAAACATAAAGATATAACATTTTTATTTTTTGTGAAGAATCAACTACAAGTGGGACACAATTGTGAAGTGGAACGACATTTTTGGGAAATTTTAAGCTTTTGTAAGAAATAAAAAACTGAAAAGTGGGGCGTGCAAAATTATTCGGCCCCCTTAAGTTACTACTTTGTAGCGCCACCTTTTGTTGCGATTGTAGCTGGAAGTCGCTTGGGGTATGTCTCTATCAGTTTTACACATCAAGAGACTGAAATTCTTGCCCATTCTTCCTTGGAAAACAGCTGGAGCTCAGTGAGGTTGGATGGAGAGCGTTTGTGAACAGCAGTTTTCAGCTCTTTCCACAGATTCTCGATTGGATTCAGGTCTGGACTGTGACTTGGCCACTCTAACACCTGGATACGTTTATTTGTGAACCATTCCATTGTAGATTTTGCTTTATGTTTGGGATCATTGTCTTGTTGGAAGATAAATCTCCGTCCCAGTCTCAGGTCTTTTGCAGACTCCAACAGGTTTTCTTCCAGAATGGTCCTGTATTTGGCTCCATCCATCTTCCCATCAATTTTAATCATCTTCCCTATCCATGCTGAAGAAAAGCAGGCTCAAACCATGATGCTGCCCCCACCATGTGTGACAGTGGGGATGGTGTGTTCAGGGTGATGAGCTGTGTTGCTTTTACGCCAAACATATCGTTTTGCATTGTGGCCAAAAAGTTCGATTTTTGTTTCATCTGAGCAGAGCACCACCTTCCACATGTTTGGTGTCTGCCAGGTGGCTTGTGGAAACTTTAAACAAGACTTTTTATGGATATCTTTGAGAAATGGCTTTCTTCTTGCCACTCTTCCATAAAGGCCAGATTTGTGCAGTGTACGACTGATTGTTGTCCTATGGACAGATTCTCCCACCTCAGCTGTAGATCTCTGCAGTTCATCCAGAGTGATCATGGGCCTCTTGGCTGCATCTCTGATCAGTCTTCTCCTTGTTTGAGATGAAAGTTTAGAGTGACGGCCGGGTCTTGGTAGATTTGCAGTGGTCTGGTACTACTTCCATTTCAATATGATCGCTTGTACAGTGCTCCTTGGGATGTTTAAAGTTTGGGAAATCTTTTTGTATCCAAATCCGGCTTTAAACTTCTCCACAACAGTATCACGGACCTGCCTTGTGTGTTCCTTGGTCTTCATGATGCTCTCTGCGCTTTAAATAGAACCCTGAGACTATCACAGAGCAGGTGCATTTATATGGAGACTTGATTACACACAGGTGGATTATATTTATCATCATCAGTCATTTAGGACAACATTGGATCATTCAGAGATCCTCACTGAACTTCTGGAGTTAGTTTGCTGCACTGAAAGTAAAGGGGCCGAATAATATTGCACGCCCCACTTTTCAGTTTTTTATTTTTTTTTACAAAAGTTAAAATATCCCCAAAAGTTCGTTCCACTTCATAATTGTGTCCCACTTGTTGTTGATTCTTCTTAAAAAAATTGAAATGTTATATCTTTATGTATGAAGCCTGAAATGTGGCAAAAGGTTGAAAAGTTCAAGGAGGCCGAATACTTTTGCAAGGCACTGTACCTACCTACAGGGGGCATATATCTACCTACAGAGGGAATATAACTACCTACAGGGGGCATATATATCTGTACCTACAGGGTGCATATATATCTTCTTACAGGGTGCATATCTGTACCTACAGCGGGCATATATATCTACCTACAGGGTGTATATCTGTACCTACATGCCTACAGGGGGCATATATAGCTACCTAAAGGGAGTCTATATGCCTACCTACAGGGATTCTATATACCTACCTGCAGGGGGCTATATCTATCTACAGGGGGCTTATATACCTACCTACTAGGGGCTTATATACAGTACATACCTACTGGAGAGCCTCTATACCTACCTATGAACTGGGGGAGTCTATATACCTACCAACCTGCCTTCGAGGGTCCTATATACCTATTCACTTACCTACAGGAGGACTATATAACTACCTACTAGGGACCTTTATTTCTACTTATTTGGGAGGCCTATATAACTACATATCTACTTAATAGAGGACCTAGATACCTACATATTGGGGGACCTATAAGTCTACCTACCTAATGGGGCACTATACACCTACCTAATTGAGGTCTGGCTACATAAAAGGGGCTTTCCCTATTTGCCTACCTAGTTTTGGGGTGTATCTACATACTATCTTGGGGAATTTAGCTACCTCCTACACCAGCTACCTCCTATACAAGGCTAAAATGTGGAGCACAAATGGGAGCCCTATATCCTTTTGGGGGCACTTTTACTGTTAGAGGCAAAAAGGGGTCATTATTATCATTTAGGGCGGTATAGCTTGGGGAGTTTGTACAGAGATAGGAATTGGTAGGGAAGTGCTGGAAAAGTGAGGAGTGTAAGGTGTTTGTTTTCTAAATTCTACAGTGAAGAGTCTTGGCCAGGAGAAGATGTCATGGCAGTCTGGGACAGATGGAGAAAAAAAGAGAGAACTCATCAGAGACATATCTTGTGACTCACTGGCTGTAACTTTACAGTAATCATGTATATTTCTGCAGAGCCTGTGTAAAACTGGTATCCACCCCTGTACGGTCACTATATGCCAGTAATATTGGTTGTAGTATAATGATTTATATTCAGTAGTGGTATGTTGTATTATTCAGCCACTATGTTGTAGTGATATTTGATCATGGTGTTGCAGTATTATTCAGTCACTGTGTGGTGGTGATATGTGGTCATGGTGTGGCGGTATTATTCAGTCACTATGTAGTGGTGATATGTTGTCATGGTGTTGCAGTATTATTCAGTCACTGTGTGGGGGTGATATGTAGTCATGGTGTTGTGGTATTATTCATTCACTATGTGGTGGTAATATGTGGTCACAATCTTTCAGTATTATTCAGTCACTATGTGGTGGTGATATGTGGTCATGGTGTGGTGGTATTATTCAGTCACTATATGGTAGTGATATGTGGTCATGGTGTGGTGGTATTATTTAGTCACTATGTGCTGGTGATATTTGGTCATGATATGCAGTATTTTTCAGTCACTATGTGGTGGTGATATGTGGTCATGGTGTGGTGGTATTATTCAGTCACTATGTAGTGGTGATATGTGGTCTTGGTGTTGTGGTATTATTCATTCACTATGTGGTGGTGATATGTAGTAATGATCTTGCGGTATTATTCAGTCACTAGGTGGTGGTGATATGTGGTCATGGTGTTGTGGTATTATTCAGTCACTCTGTGCTGGTGATATGTGGTCATGATCTTGCAGTATTATTCAGTCACTGTGTGGTGGTGATATGTGGTCATGGTGTAGTGGTATTATTCAGTCACTATGTGCTAGTGATATTTGGTAAATGATATTGCAGTATTATTCAGTCACAATGTGGTGGTAATATGTGTTCATGGTGTTGTGGTATTATTCATTCACTATGTGGTGGTAATATGTGTTCATGGTGTTGTGGTATTATTCATTCACTATGTGGTCGTGATAGGTGGTCATGGTGTTGTGGTATTATTCAATCACTATGTGGTGTTGATATGAGGTCATGGTGTTGTGGTATTATTCAGTCACTATGTGGTGTTGATATGAGGTCATGGTGTTGTGGTATTATTCAGTCACTATGTGCTGGTGATATGTGGTCATGGTGTGGTGGTATTATTCAGTCACTATGTGGTGGTGATATGTGGTCATGGTGTTGTGGTATTATTCAGTCACTATGTGGTGGTGATATGTGGTCATGGTGTTGTAGTATTATTCAGTCACTATGTGGTGTTGATATGAGGTCATGGTGTTGTGGTATTATTCAGTCACTATGTGCTGGTGATATGTGGTCATGGTGTGGTAGTATTATTCATTCACTATGTGGTGGTGATATGTGGTCTTGGTGTTGTGGTATTATTCATTCACTATGTGGTGGTGATATGTGGTCATGGTGTTGTAGTATTATTCAGTCACTATGTGGTGGTGATATGTGGTCATGGTGTGGTAGTATTATTCAGTCACTATGTGGTGGTGATATGTGGTCATTGTGTTGTGGTATTATTCAGTCACTATGTGCTGGTCATATGTGGTATTAGTAGGATATTGGTAATATTAACCTTGGGGTTCTGGTTTTGCGTAGCAGTGTTATTTGGTAGCTGTCTAACTATTATTTAGTAGTTTTATACGTAGAACATGGTGTTAAAGCTTTTTGTATATTCGGGTTCTGGTTGATGTTGATGCACAGTTTCACAGCGTGGTGCAGGATGTTAAGGGGGGGAGAAATTTCTTCAACCCGTCTTGAGTGCAGTTTAGCCTAGGAACTGTCCTGCATGAGAACTGTAAACCATAAGAAGTATTGTATGAAGAAAAAGAAAGTAATGTCCCTTAAATCACCACAGTTTTTTCGTCATCTTGCCATACAATCAATTGTATGTGCCAACGGCAAAAAATGAGAATCAAGCCCGTTTTTTGCGCAAAACTTGACAAAAACCGCGGCTTTGCATCGGAAAAAAAAGTGGTCGACCTTTGGCCGTTTTTTTCTCCAATGCAGTGTAGACCTAGCCTAAGTTATTATACAAGAGATCAAAAGATCACTACTACATGTCCCCTAAAAGTGTAATAAAAAAGTAGTTATATTCAATAAAGGTTAATTAAAAAAATATCCCGTACAATGGTATAGTAATGCCTACCATTGAAGGCTATCTTACACCATCCATCATGTCCATGGTGACAAATTCAGAAAGTAGTGTAACGTCATCAGGAGTGGTGTGGTTGACCCTCGTACAAGCTTTTAACCTTGCTAACTGTGTGAAAACTGCGGAAATCAGTCATTTGTTTACTTTACATAGCAAACAACATTATCTACCGGGTATGGGCTTGGTTCTAGAACAAAGATATATATATATGGGACTAATGTTAGCCCTGTGCAGTGAGTCTGAGCATATACAGAAGATGAAGTTACTCCTTGTAATTCTACTGTGTGCGGCTATTGTCCAGGGGGTGATACGGTGAGTAATCTGTTTCTCTTATAGATATATATCAAATGGAAAAACGGATGTCCAGTTTTCCATAAAATTCAATGAAGTTTATTGAAGAGAATAAAGACAATGCAGTGGGACATGGGCAACCTGTCTGGCGCATTTTGGGCTGCCTTACAGCCCTTACTCGGCAACCTGAAACACGTCAGAGGGGTTGCCCGTTTCCTGCTGCATTGCCTTTATTCTTCTTGGATTCTTCTTGGGGTTGTCTCACTACATCAATTCATCTTACCTCAGTCCTGTTTTCTTGGTCTCAATTTGAATTGAGGGGTGTGTTTACTGACTTCTAATAGGCTGCAGTAGAAGACAGGTCTGTAACTATAGCAACCAGTGCTGGCAGCCTATCATGAGAGATTGAACAGGTCTGTAGCTATAGTGACCTGAGGAGCTGATGCAGCCCATACAAGAGGGGATATCTAGGTATAGGTAGCACACTGTTAATGGAACATATTACAAAGTGACTTGTTTTTGCAAGATCTTTAACATAAAAAGCACAACTTGTAGTGAGACAACCCCTTTAACTCCTTTTCTCCCAAAAACTTAACTGAATTTTATGGAAAGCTAGACATCAATTTTTCTATTTCCTTCTATTTGGCAGCTAGTTCATTCTGCCTGTCTTTTCCTATGCACCACAGGTGAGCTGACTTGATTGTATGTATGTATTCCACGCATTTGAGTCCCACACAGAAAGTGTTGCAAGACAGTCAGACTCTGCTGCTCAGTTAAAGCAGAAATGGAATCTTGACTTGCCTCAAACACACAATGACATGCAGTTCTGACGAAGTTACTCCACTATATATATATATATATATATATATATATATATAATGTTTCTAATGGTCAAAGAAGGACACCTACAGTTTACCGTGTGAAGGATCCAATTTTCAATGTATAGTGATACACTTAAACAAGTTTTTATGAAAATGTAAATATAAATATCTTAGAAATCTAGACATTTTTAAGGTCTTCATTTCACAAAATGATAAAATGATATTTAAGTTGCAGTCTTATATACAGTTGGGATAAAGTAGTGAATCCACGGCACACTAACTAGAGAATCTTAACTTAATTAGAAAAAGAGCTCTATTCACAGTATAGGCTCAATTTACATGCTGTGCAAAAATGAGTGAGGGAAGGAAAAAAGGGGGAAAGTCCGTTTTGGTAGAGATTCCACAGTAGGTAGTCGTCTGTTACTCTGCCTTCACTTGTGTATGTGCTGACTGCTGTATTTACAGGATGCAAAGGGTTTGGTTTCTTCTGAGTCTGTTGTCCTCATTGTGGAGAGAGGATGCAGAAATCCAATGATGGCCCTTGTGGGTAATCTTAGGGCTTGTCCCCATGGCACGGTTTTCTAGCCGATTTTCGGTTTTGAAAAACGGCTGCAAACCGGCTGACAAACTTTTACACGGACCTTAATGGAAAATCCATGCAGCGGTCCCCCGGCATTCCGAAGCACATAGAACGTGTTCATTCTTCCGATCGGTTTTCAGATGGAATATGAACATGTCTATGTGAAGGGGGTGGGCTTTTCTCTGCAAACCGCGGAGAAAAGCCATCCCCTGGCAAGGGTCCTTTGCGTGACAGTATCACAGGTTATGAATAATAGAATCGTAGTGGTTCTCTGCTCAGAATGTCCTATATGGAAACCGGAGTGAATAAGTGTAGAAATCATACACAACGTTTCGGTTCCCTAAACCTTCATCAGGTGTACATGCTGTGCCGTGTGGGACTGGTGCCTGGAGCAGAGCGAATATGCAATTAGGAGCCAGACAGGTTTTTTTTTAGCAATATAGTAAGTTTATAAATAAAAATCTATTTTCCATGTGAAAAAGAGGGACATTCAAAGAGCAAAGAGGACATGGGTTAAAAATAGGGACTGCCCAAAGGGGGACACTTGGGAGGAATCTATATATCATAAAAAATGGTCCTGTCCTTAGGGTTTCTGCATTTGGGATATAGAGACCAATCTAGCTCGTTTTGTTTCAGTTGCACACTGATTACAGGATTATGTATTTTTATGTGCTATTGTTAATGTGTCACATCTGCTGCTATCCCCATTTTGCAGTAAAAAAGGATTATGACGATTTTTAACGTAGATCTTATCTTTTATTATAGAATACCTCTGAAGAGACAGAAGTCATTAAGGAAAACCCTGAAGGAAAAAGGACGTCTTTCTAATGTTTGGACAAGGCACGGACTTGAATTAGTGCAATCGTGTAATTCTGCAGACACTGCCAGTGAACCTCTTTTAAACTATCTAGATGTATGTAACCTAGATCGTTCTTTCTATGTAGTTATTGTTGAGTATGTGCTTAAAAGTATTTTGTTAGTTTATTTAAATTTTTCAACATTATTGACAAGCCCACCAAGTACATAGGGAAAGGGCCATCAAATGTCAACAGCAAAGGGTAATAGAAGGGTAGGAAAGAGGAAAGCGTTGAACTAAGAACAGTTGGGGCACATGGAGAGCGTTATTTGCTTACATTCAAGGAAACCATCGGGGTGTCATGTGGAAAGGTGCCCCAACAAGTACCTCAATGTAGCCATTGCAGCCCCATAGGGATAAATAGAACAAATGTAGTCTTATGTGGGCTACTTTTACTTTATTTTCTGGTAGTATATGTTTTCCCTCAAAAGCATAGTCTTCCACGCATTTGAGTCCCGCACAGAAAGAAAGTGTTGCAAGACAGTCCGACTGTGTTGGTCAGTTAAAGCAGAAATGGTTCCTTGACTTGCTTTAAACACACAATGACATGCAGTTCTGAGGAACATCTAGAGCAGGGATGCACAAGCTTATGGGCTGCAATGTACATGTATAAATAAGCATTTTCCTTTAATTTTACAAAGCGAGTACTTGTTATTACAGGTTCCTGTCAAATAGTGACTAGCTAAGTCATTGTGACAGAAATTGTTCATTAACCCATTTCCTTAAGACCAGCAGAAGTGTTCATTGGCTCAAAAGAGCTCTAGTCACACGGATATAGCCTGTCACTGGATGATAGAAGACTGTGTAATAACCTACTAGCTATTGAAAATTGCACAAGCGACCAGCCAAGCATTCTTCACACAGAGAAAACAGCTGATCATACAGCCAGACTGCATCTCTATACTTCAGATAGGGTCCACACTCCACAGCTAGCAGTGATGTGGGTTGCAGGTTGTACACCACTGGTCTAGATACTAATCAGGTTACTCTTTTTGGATAAGACAAAGTATTACCAACATTTCTATTGTGGCCTAATTTTTTTATTTATTTATTTATATAGCACTGCCATATTTCACAGTGCTGTACAGGGATTGCCATCATTTACATTGCTTTAAAGGGGTTGTCTCACCACATTGATTCATCTTACCTCAGTCCTGTTTTCCTGGTTTCATTTTTTAATTCAAGGGCGTGTTTACTGGCTTCTATTGGCCTGTAGTGACGAGCTACTGAGGATACCAGGTTTGTTGCTATAGTGACTAGCGCTGGTAGCCTATCAGTAGAGATCGAACAGGTCTGTAGCTATAGGAACCAGTGCTGGTAGCCTATCAGTAGAGATCGAACAGGTCTGTAGCTATAGCGACCTGAGGAGCTGATGCAGCCCATACAAGAGGGCATATCTAGGAATAGGTAGGACGCTGTTAATGGAGACATATTACAAAGTGACTTGATTTTGCAAGATCTTTAACATAAAAAGCAATCCTTGTAGGGAGACAACCCTTATAAGAAGAGATCTCTGTATATTATTAGGCTTCACACTTTTTTCATCCCTGTTCATGGACTACCCTATTACATATACGCTTTGTGCATTGGATACAAAGGCATGTTCTACAGTGTTCAGTTTGAATTAAATTTGCCCTATAGATCTTTATGGCCCCAACACGGCCATGCCACAGTATCCATGAATGGGGTAAAGAATTGTAATCAGAATAAAGTCATAATGAAATATTTAGTTCTAGTCAGCATCAGTAATGTATATGTAAAGGATAAACCTAAATGTAGCATGCCTGTTAGGCACGCATGCATATGACTATGTGTTGCCTTATAGACCCTCTAAATTGCATGATGCTGTAAATTGGCACTCATATATTTCTGTGCACTACTCCTCAGTGTAAAACAATTCTATTATCTTACATATAGACAACAAAATACATGTTGCTAACTAATAATAAAAAAAGTAAAAAATGCAGCACTCCTAAAGCTGTAGGATTCCTGCTCTGAGCTACATGTGTTTTAATATGCAGGTAGACCACCATGATAGGAAGAGATGAGTCCGATGTGCGGCTTCTGCCAGCTTCCTCAGCTTAACTGACAGGTCTCTTCCTATAGGCAAATAAAGGAAAGATTGGTCAGTTATCCTGAACAGGGCAGGGAGAAGCCGCACTCCTATCACCCAGCTGAATTTTACTGGGTGTTTTACTCTGAAATGCCATAGCATCAGTGAGAGTAGGAAATCTGAAAGTAGATCATGGTGCCTGTTGTTCGGGTAGCATGAACCAGCTGACAGATTCCCCTCAAAGTGAACCTGACATGTAAAAATGCAGTCCAATCTTCTAGGTAGATCTTACTGAATTTTACTTAAAAAAATGAAATAATTTGTGTAATGATTTGTATAAAATACCAGTGTTGTAGAGACCTAAAACTAATATAAAGTCATTTTAATTTTCTAACTCTTCCCAGGTTGAATATTATGGGCAGATCTCTATAGGAGCCCCCCCTCAGTTGTTTAATGTGATCTTTGATACCGGCTCATCCAATTTGTGGGTTCCATCTGTATATTGCACAAGCCAAGCTTGCGGTAGGAATGCTTTTTACTCTGTGATCACTGTACCAACCTAATGCTATTTATGACATTGAGTATGTACCTAAGATACAATAATAGTAATTTCAGGGACTTATGCTATATAGCCATAATGGAGCCTTCATACATTGCCTTGGTGAGACTGTATTCTTCCCTAGAAGTACCATAAGCACATTGATCATATAGGCTTGCAGTAGGTTATACTGTTATGCTATTTTATATCTACGTCCTTTGCCGTTTTTACATATCTTTTGTTCAATTGAGTGTCACGGCACGCGTCTCTGCCGTGGAGCAGCGAGGCGCTGCAGAAGTTAATACCTCTGGCCAGGCGACACACCCAGGGAGAGGCGGGGCTGATGAACCTAGGAGTGACAGCTTGGCTGCTAATCTGGTCATTGGGTGTGTCGCACTGGCCAATCGGGGGGCCCGGAGGCCGCACCAATCGGCTGCTGGGGCGGAGTCCGGGCGCCTCATTTAAACCTGCTCACTCTTGTCTGTAGTTGCATGAGAAAGGTTATCCCTAGCGTTTCCCCCAGTTTTCTTGTTGCTTGTATACTCCTGTTCACTTGACCTCGGCTTGCTCCTCGACTTCGTTTCTGTCTTCTGATTTTGTACCGCGTTACCTCCTGTGTTTGACCCTTGGCTTGTTTCCTGTTATTCTTCTGGTTCTCGTGACTTTGGCATACCCGCACCGTTATTGACCCGGACTGTCTGACTCTGCGTTCCCTGACGTCCCTGCACATAGCAGCGTAGGGTTTGTCGCTCAGTTGGGGTCTGCCACTTAGGGCAGCACGCCAAGTAGGCAGGGACAGTGGGCTGGGTGGCAGTCAGGGCCCACTGCACGTCCTCTGACGTGACATTTTCTCAGGACCGGATCGAAGAATGTTGAAGCAGACGCATCATCCAGAAGTTTTTGTGCCAGCCATTCACCTCGGGAAGATCCGGTACCCATTTTAACCAAGGAGACTATTGTCTCAGCCATGTCCCCTGATTTAGCCACAGAGATTAAGACACACCAGGCTATAGGACCTGCTAAGTGTCCTGTGTCGAGAGTCTTTGTCCCCACTCAGTTTCGACTACAATTATTAAAGGAATTGCATGATTCTGTATTATCTGGACATCCCGAAGTGTCTGGCACAAAGAGGCTTATCGCTTGCAACTACTGGTGGCCTTCATTGTATCGTGATGTGGAGGCCTATGTGGCAGCATGTGACAGTTGTGCTCGGGCAAAGGTTCCCAGAACTCGTCCTCCTAGGGAACTTTGTGCTCTCCCCATACCCGAGCACCCATGAACCCACATTTCCATGGACGTTATGACCGATCTTCCTACCACTGAGGGCAAGATGGCTATTTGGGTGGTGGTGGACCGCTTCAGTAAGATGTGTCATTTGGTTCCATTAAGGGGGTTGCCATCATCCAAGAAGCTCGTTGAGCTTTTCATCAAACACATAGTGAAACTGCATGGGTTACCCGAGAACATTGTTTCTGACAGAGGGGTCCAATTTGTTTCCCGTTTCTGGAGCTCTCTCTGTAAGGCTCTGGGTATCACCTTATCCTTCTCCTCGGCCTTCCACCCTGAGACTAATGGGCAGACGGAGAGGACGAACCAAACTGTTACACAAAAGCTTTGTTGTTTTGTCTCTGATCAGCAGGCGAATTGGGTTAGGTACTTACCTTTAGTGGAATTCGCGATTAATAATCAGGATAATAGTTTGTCTGGGGTATCTCCGTTTTTCTGCAATTATGGTTTTCACCCGAGACATGCATCTTTATCCAGCGCTACTTCTGATCACAATGGGGTGGATTTTATCGTTAATGATCTGTGCACAGTCTGGGCCCAAGTTCAGAAGAACTTGGTCAACGCCCAGAACATCCAAAAAAGGAAAGGGGACAAGAGGCATCTTTGTTCCGGAGGTTTTTTCTGTGCGAGATAAGGTTTGGTTGTCCACCCGAAATCTCCATCTAAATGTGCCTTCCGGTAAATTAGCTCCACGATTTGTGGGCCCTTACGTAGTACAAGAAGTGGTTAACCCGGTGGCATACCGTCTTAAGTTACCTCCTTGCCTCCAGGTTCATGATGTCTTTCGCCGGTCTCTATTGAAGAGATACTAACCGTCTCTAACTTCGCCTTCAAAACCCCCTCCTCCCGTTAGCGTTGAGGGTGAGTTGGAGTACGAAGTCGCACGTATCCTAGACTCCCGGTGGGTGCAGAAATCCTTACAGTACCTGGTCCACTGGAAGGGATATGGTCCGGAGGAGAGGTCGTGGGTTCCGGCCAGATTCATCCACGCCGAATCTTTGATCAAGGAATTTCACGACTCTGGACAAACCCAAACCAGGGAAGGGTCCAGTGGCCCCTCCTAAAACGGGGGATACTGTCACGGCACGCGTCTCTGCCGTGGAGCAGCGAGGCACTGCAGGAGCTAATACCTCTGGCTAGTCGACACACCCAGGGAGAGGCCGGGCTGATGAACCTAGGAGTGACAGCTTGGCTGCTAATCTGGTCAGAGGGTGTGTCGCACTGGCCAATCGGGGGGCCCGGAGGCCGCACCAATCGGCTGCTGGGGCGGAGTCCGGGCGCCTCATTTAAACCTGTTCACTCTTGTCTGCAGTTGCCTGAGCGTTTCCCCAGTTTTCTTGTTGCTTGTATACTCCTGTTCACTTGACCTCGGCTTGCTCCTCGACTTCGCTTCTATCTTCTGATTTTGTACCGCGTTACCTCCTGAGTTTGAGTTGGCTTGTTTTCTGTTATTCTTCTGGTTCTTGATTTGTGGCTTTGGCGTACCCGCACCGTTATTGACCCGGACTGTCTGACTGCATTCCCCTGACGGTCCTGCATGTAGCAGCGTAGGATTTATCGCCCAGTTGGGGTCTGCCATTTAGGGCAGCACGCCAAGTAGGCAGGGACAGTGGGCTGGGTGGCAGTCAGGGCCCACTGCACCTCCTCTGACGTGACATTGAGTTTCAGATTGCAAATACTAAACAACTTAGATGCTCAATATATAATACTGGAGTATTATTGGGTGGGTTTTATTATGATTGAGGGCAAACGAAAAGTGTAAATGCCCCTATCGATCCATCAGTTTGCTGCTGTCATTTTCTAAAGCGCCTCTGAGTCTTTATGCAATGTAGTTGTTATATGCAATGGCAGTCAAAATGTTTTTATTTAAATTGATTATTGGAAAGAAGCAGGATATTAAAGTAAGGCTCTGACTATTAGTGTGCCGTCTAAAAATAAAGACCCCTTCTCCATCCCAACCAGGATTACTGATTAAAAGTACATTTTTGTATATATGTACAATAGCCTGGATCGGGCATAACTCTGATCCCATATGTTCAACCACTTAGATGTCGTAGTCATTAACAACTGCAGCATCTAAACCATTAGAGAGGTTATTGCAATACAGTATTGCCCCATCTGTAACACTATTGTCATCTTTTTTTCTTTATGTTGCTTGCCATAAGTGATGAGTAGATGTATTAAAAAAAATGGGTGGTTGTTTTTTATTTCATAACTATCCAAAGTCCCCCATGTATTTTGCTTCCTGGCTTGTGTCTTTGACTTCTTCTCTATGTGCTCTGACACCAAGAACTTCCAGACCCCCATGCTCTATGCACTCAAATTGCTCGGTACCTAGTAAGTGAAGCACAGTCATATAGACCAGTGTTCCCCAACTCCAGTCCTCAAGGCACACCAACAGGTCATGTTTTCAGGATCTCCCACAGAATGCACTGACAATAATGATATCACCTGTGCAGAATGCACTGACAATAATGACTTCACCTGTGCAATGCTAAGGAAAGCCAGAAAACATGACCTGTTGGTGTGCCTTGAGGACTAGGGTTGGGAACCTCTGATATAGACCACTACCTTAGCGGTGAACAGCACTATGTTACTGTCAGTGCAAGACTTGGTACTGGTTACAGTCACCGCTGTGGTCTATATACGTATGCCTCACTTGCTATGTACCAGGTGTCTGTGACCTCTATTTTTATGTCACTAAGCCAGATACAAAGTAAGTAACCCAGTTAGGCTGTAGTTAGGGTATGGTTACAGTTAGAGCTGGAGTTGGGATAGGGTTAGTGTTGGAATTTGGTAGGTTTACAGTTGGATTAGGGTGAGAGTTTGGGTATGGTTGGAGCTAGAGTAGGGTTCAGGTCGGAGTAGGGTCAAGGCTAAAGATGTGGTATGACTAGGTTTGCAGCTGAGATGAAGCTTAGATTGAAGTTGGAGTAGGCTTGGAATTGGAGATGGGTTAGTGCTAGAATTAGGGTTGGAGTCTGTGTAGTGTTAGGGTAGGTGTAGGGTTAGATTTGCAATTGGGTTAGAGTTATTGTTGGAGTTAGGGTTGAATTTGGGGTAGGATAAGAGAGTCAATGAAGGCTTAGGGTTGCAGTTGAGGTAGGGTTAGGGTTGGGGTAAGGTTAAGGTTGAAATTGGGGTAAGGTTGGAGTTGGGTTAGGGTTGGAGTGGGGATAGGATTAGGGTAGGGTTAGGGCTAGAGTTGGAGTTGGGATTTTCTTTCAGATGGGATTAAGGTTAGTGTTAAGGGTTAACCCCAAGAATGCAATTTGGAGTCGCTTGAATGTTACAGGTGCTTTCCAGAGGAAACATAGGAAGATGTTTTTTTCTCATAGACATTAATATGATTAAAGTTCAGGAACTCCTGAATCCCCAACATTTTGACAAGTTCATCCAAAGTGCTTTAGAACTAACCAGAAACCTATTTTAGCAACACAATACATTTTCCATAACATGGATTTGGGATCTGTATAGGTAAAATAGGAATTGAAAACAATTGAACAATTTGGGGTCTTTTTTAGAATATTTTTGTGTGTAAAATGCAAGTTTTATTGACCAAGATCCATGTAAAAAATGCTGTTTGAATCTAGCCTCAGTCCTTTTGCATTAGATGATAATGATGTTATGATGTGTATGTTATATAGCTATAAAATAGCTATAAGATAAATGCCAAATAATACAATTGATAATATTGTACACATTATATTGTACAATCGCTGTGTTCATTTATTGGTAGATTTGTCATGTTTATACTCCCTAAAACGCTGTTTACTTTATCGCCCTGATTTTTTCTTATTGTCATCGCCCTGTCATCAGAGCCATGTTTATCTCACCGTTTCAAGATAACAAAAGAAGTGTCATTCTGATGTTCTGTCATTCTAATTCTCCACCCAATATTATATTGAGGACTACCCTGCTAAAGAAAAAACATATATTGACTTAAATTTTTAAGCAATGCTGAAATTAATTGAATAAAAAATAGGCAAAACGTTTACTGTGAATACTAAGTTTAAAAAAAATACCCATTTCTGTTGGCAGTATCCCTATAAAACCTACCCTTTCTCCCTCACGGTGGGAAACCCCTGTAACGGCCATAAAGAAATATATAACTAATGCTAGAATTGCATGGTTTTGCTGCAATGTCTCTCCAAAATATGAAATAAAAAGTTGTATGTACCTCACAGTTGTACTAATAAAATATACACATCACCTTGCAAACAACAACACAGCTTGGCAGAAAAATGAAAATGGTATAGGTCCCAGAATGTGGCGACACAAAGCATTTAAAAGAAAAATAAAGGGCAACATGTATTAAAAAACTTAGTACCGACACGAAAGTTCTAAATCGACATAGATGAGTGTAGAATGCGACAGTATGTATGAACCTGTTGTATGTGCGTTCATAAATCTGCATGTGCTATGCCTTGCATAGCATAACATATCTTTGGCGCATATTTTTTGGTAGGCAGCTAGGTATGGGGTGGCTCTTCCGGGATAGCTATAGTGTCGGGTGGGTGGCTGTCCCCGCATTGCAGGTCCCTGGGTTCCAGCCCAGATATTGGACATCTCTGGAGGCCTATAAAAGCCTAGTACTCCTGGTGATCTGGGGGTGTGGCTGTTACCTGAAGGTGTGAAGCAGCAGAGCTGAGAGAGAGCTCTGGCCCCCAGAGGCTACAGGGAAGCCTAGAACACAGTGTGGAAACTGTATGTTTGAGGGGCTGTGCGATAGGCACAGATCTCGGGACAGAGAGGGACTCTGTAAGTAAGTAAGTGGCCAGACGGCCAAGGATTTTATTTTATGTGTTTATACACTGTGTGCCTTAATAAAGTTGGCTGAAGCCATAAAGAGAAGCCTAGTGTCGGAGTGCCATTATCGTTCTACCAAGGATGGCGATCCAAAGCGAGAAACCACCGGGACAGGCCAAAATGGCGTCCCAGAGCTGAGCGGCAGCTTACAATTGGTGTAGGTATGCGATGGGCAAAGATTGGCACTAAATGACTGTGTACAAAGTGGTGCAAGAAAAAAGGTGGTTTACATAGGACTGCTGGATATTTGCGCTGTGTGGGCAAACCATTCCCTGAAGAGAGACACACCCGCAGCAGCCTTTTGGTGTCTGAAGAGACTGTGTTGCGGGGGAGGGGGAAAGGAGTCTGCCTCAGTGGAGCAGGAGACTGTCTGTGGAGAGACAGGGGACGCATCCCAGTAAAGAGACTGTCTTGCTGCCTAAGAACTTCTTGTCATGGGAGAACTTATAAAATATTTTGAGCGGGCAATTGCCCTGATGAAGGAGGATATGGCCAAGCTGCCCCCTAATTCTCAACAGCATAGGGCCTGTGCCGCGACCATCCTTTCCCATACAATGGCTATCCAAGAAAGGAAGACCCAACAGGCCCTTGGAGTGTCAGTGAAAAAGGCTGGTGCTAAAAAGCCAAGGCGGTCGTCCAAGAAGAAGTCAAAGCCAGGTGTTCCTGACCAGCATGGGTTAACACCAGACCAGATGGAGCTGCTGAGGTGTATGGAGGCGGCTGTTACAGAGGGCAACCAGCCTCCACAACAGAAGGTGGCTGCTGAGGTCCAGCGAAAGGAGACGCCAGTGAGGACCCTGGAGTTGCTGGTGGGTGGCATCCAGCTATTGGTGGATCTGGACTGTCGCCAAAGGGTCTCCAGGGTGCACCCAGACATCATACCCTTTGTGAAGACCCGACCAGAACCGGGTAAGGCCGTTGAACTTTATTTTGACACTTGTTGCGGGACTGCCAACCATATTCTTGAGGTATGTGAGGACCTCCAAGTGGAATTTGTGCTTGGCAGTGACTTTCCCTATTTCTGGCAGCTGTGGGAGACGGCGAGCGGGCCAGGCACAGCAGGTGGTTGTTCTTGGGAAGCGCCCCCTAAAAAGGGTTCTGTGCCACTGCTTAAAGAGCCAGAAATATTCCCCATGGAAGTCCCTGAGAAGATGGTGGGCAGAGAGTCCCTGCCCAACAGTCTGAACATGTGCCAGGGGGCCGTAAACATGTGCCCAGAAATGGTGCCAAGTGAGACGGTGATACATGGACTTGAAAAGTCTCATGGACTTTATGATTATGCTTTGTCTGAAATGTTGCCTATTGAAAATGCTACTAATGGGTTACATATACCTGTAGCCAATAGCCATGTCACACAGCCTGAGCAGGGGGAGGTTATCTGTAGCACAAAGTGTGAACAAGCAGTAGAGGAGAGCAGCGCAGGTCTGCCCCTAGAGGTCATGGCTGTCAGAGCTATGGGGGAAGTAAAGGCAGTGTGTGCTGCTAAGGACACTTCAGCCAGTGCAGCAGAGGGGGGTAGCTCTAGTGTACCCCTAGAGGTCATAGGGGGGGGGCAGCCCAAGTAGCACAGGTGATGTGTGTCCTGTGGCGGATAACAATCTGGAGAAAGATGCCACCGCTACAGGCTCAGGTTTAGCCAATGCGGTTGCCCATAGCAACATGGTTTCTTCTGCACCTCCTGCTGTAAAAACATATGAGTGTGCGTGCCCTGAAGCTGTGTGTGAAGTGTCTGGAGTCCAGCTGGTGAGTGTGTCTGTCAGTGACCCAAGCGCACTGTGTGTACTTGATGGTAGCCTGCAAGTTCCAGGTAATGCGTGCCCAGTGCTTGATAACCAACCATTCTGTCCCAGTGTGAACGTGGCCAGTGTATTGCTGGAAAGAGAGAGCCCAAATCCTGGGAATGAGGGCTGTGCTGCAGAGTGTGAGGAGACTAGCTTAAAGAGGGTGTGTCCAGACCCTAGAGGGGTGTATGCCTGTATGAATGAGGCCTCAGAGAAATATGAAGATATGTTTGTAAAGATAACGTGTGCTGAGGCAGATTCTGTGTGCAGCCCTGAGCAGTGTATCTGTGATGGAGATCCAGATGGTGACACCATAGAGGGTGAAGAGAAGGGCCGTGCTGTGACCTGTAGTCCCCCGGTGTTCACATGTTCCAGTGTCTGCTATTTTTCCAGTAGCTTTCACTGCAGTGGTCACAAAGACAGCAGAGATGGAAAGAGTGAGCTGCTAGACACCACTGAGGTGCCTGTATGCTTAAACCCTAGTGAGGGGGACGTGTTTAAATCCCCAGATGGTAAAGAGGAGCCGGGGTCTGAAGCAAATGATACATTTTTCTGGAAGGTATGGAGGAAAATATCAAAGATGAGTTATGTCCAGTGGAGTGTGAGGACTTATATGTGGGTGCCTTGTTCAGCCAGATGTCTGCTGCCCCTACTGGTCTTGAGAAGGTGATTGAGTTGCCTAATGTGAACACAGCCAGATTGGTTGTTGAGTTGAAAAACCATAAGGAGGTTAGCCGGGCTGCTAGTGACTCCAGTGCATGGTATGACTTTGATAGTGATCAAGATATAGGAGTGACCCAAATAGAAACTGAGAGTTCTCCCTTAGAGATGGGTGTAGGGGATGTGAAGGAAACCTCTCCACACATTGCTGCCAAGGGTCTGCTGCTAAACGGAGCAGGTGAAAGGTGTGCACAGATGCATGTGTCCTCTGATATTGGTGAGGTCCTGGCTGCAGAGCAGACATGGCTTGTGGTCTCTGTAGTGCAATATAAGCCTCCTCAAGTGGTCACCACAAGTCAAGTACCTGTGGCAGGCTATGAAGCTCAGGTGAGTGCCAGTGACCCCTGTAGTCAGGCAAGGATATTGCAGGAAAAAACGGAAACAGGCCATGAAGGTGGTCCTCCCACTGCTGTAAGTCAGGGGTATGGAGGGACGAGCAAGTCCTCAGATATTAGAAACTCACCTGGTAAGGAGGCTGAGGTAATCTGCAGAGCTTCCCTTGATGTTGCGACTATCTTCAATAATAATGTTATTATTGACCTACAGGTGAAGAGTGGCACAGAGGTACCTTCTCTCACAGTCGGTCATACTGCAGTGGACCACTGAGGTGGTCAGTGAGGTAGACCATATTACCTCTGGTAGGAACCGTGACAGCAAGTAGCCCAGAGGTGGAGCTTCAGGGTCCAGTGAAATTTGAAGCTGTATCTGCCCCTAAGAGACAGGAGATGGTCAGTGAGGACCAGAGGCCTGGTGATGAAGAGAAATTTGGGTCTCATGATGAGCCTGCAGACAAAGAGGTAGCAGGTTTTGGCTCAGGTGCAGCCCTAAGGGCCATGGTGTATAGAGACCCTGAGAAGTGTGCTGTTCTTACCGCTTCTGATAACACTAGTATAGTTACTGAGACAAATCAGGGGCCTCTTGCTTATGTGAGACCCAAGATAGTGAAAACTCTGCCCAGGGGGCACAATGCCAAAGTAATTGGTGTGTATAAGCAGCCTACAAGGGCTGATAGCGCTAGTAATGGGATTGTCATTAGTAACCCTGTGAATGTCGGCATGCGGGCTGTGGGTGATGGCCTCCTTGTAGTAGAGCGTGCATGGGTTGTGACACCTATAGTAAGTGGCAGTAAACTGTCTGTTGCCCAATGTGTGTTGAGTGCATGCTATGAGCCCACAACTAAGTTGTATGTGGACCAGGTCATCTCTGCCCCTGCGGATATAGGGAAGATGTTGCCCTAGAGTAGGAGCTTTGACCCCGGAGGGAGCCTGGGCACTGTGAGAAAGCCCTATGGCCTTTATCAGAGGGAAGGGATATGTGGCAGAGCGACTGCTGGTAGTCGCATGATCCTGCCACTAGAGGGTCTATGGCCGGAGCCCCTCTGCAGATGCGCCACCGAGGAACTGGGCTCAGTGGGGAAAAGCCACCTATTTTGTGTCAGTGCTATATTACTGTCACTTATGGTAGCAGAATAGCTGCAAGGCAGCTAGATATGGGGAGGCTCTACCGGGACAGCTATAGTGTCGGGTGGGTGGCTGTCCCGGCATTCCAGGTCCCTGGGTTCCAGCCCAGATATTGGACATCTCTGGAGGCCTATAAAAGCCTAGTACTCCAGGTGATCTGGGGGTGTGGCTGTTACCTGAAGGTGTGAAGCAGCAGAGCTGAGCGAGAGCTCTGGCCCCCAGAGGCTACAGGGAAGCTTAGGACACAGTGTGGAAACTGTATGTTTGAGGGGCTGTGCGATAGGCACAGATCTCGGGACAGAGAGGGACTCTGTTTTCCCACCTACAAAGGATGGAGAGGTCTGTAGTTCTTGACGAAGTTTGTACATATTGCAGCAGGGATTTTGACCCACTCCTCCATACAGATCTTCCCAGATCTTTTAGGTTTTGGGGCTATCGCTGGGCTACATTGAGTTTCAGTTCCCTTCCAAGATTTTCAATTGAGTTCAGGTCTGGAGACTGGCTAGGCTAGAAAGGCTAGAACCTTGAAATGCTTCTTACGGAGTCACTCCTTAGTTGCTCTGGTTGTGTGTTTTATTGTGATGCTGGAAGACCAAGCCACGACCCATCTTAAGTGCTCTTAATAATGATATAATAATAATAATTTTTATTTATATAGCGCCAACATATTCCGCAGCACTTTACAATTTAGAGGGTGTACATACAGACATTACACATTAAAAGAACTTACAAATGAGACACGAGGTATGAGGACCCTGCTCGCGAGAGCTTACAATCTATTATGGTGTATGGGTGAGACAAAGGGTTTAGAAGTGCTCAGTTTACAATGGTCCAGCCATGTTACATAAATAGGAGGTGGTTTACATAAAAATTGGGTGACCCTGCCACCCTGACAGTACATCTATATACAGATAAGTGCCTGTGAGTGCCCTAGTGTAGGGAGTGACAAATGTGTGTGATGGCAGTTAGGGATCTTGGTGGGCCAGGCTGAGAAGATGTTTTCTCAGGGCCCTCTTAAAACTCTGAGAGTTGTGAATGTGCCTGATCGTCCGTGGTAGCATGTTCCAGAGAATTGGCGCCGCACGTGTGAAATCTTGGAGACGGGCATGGGAGGTTCGGATGATTGAGGAATGTAATCTGATATCATCAGCAGAGCGGAGAGCATGGGTAGGGTGGTAGACAGAGATGAGGGAGGAGATGTATGGGGGTGCAGCACTGTGGAGAGCTTTATGGGTGAGAGTGATGAGTTTATGTTGTATTCTGTACTGAATAGGTAGCCAGTGCAGTGACTGACACAGGGTAGAGGCATCAGTATAGCGGCTGGAAAGAAAGACAAGCCTGGCTGCTGCATTCAGGACAGATTGAAGAGGGGCGAGTTTGCAGAGAGGGAGACCGATAAGCAGGGAGTTGCAGTAGTCAAGACGAGAGTGAATAAGAGCAACGATGAGGGTTTGAGCTGTTTCCACAGTGAGAAAAGTACGGATTTTGGAGATGTTCTTGAGGTGCAGATGACAGGAGCGGGCAAGGGATTGGATATAAGGGGTGAAAGACAGATTAGAATCTAGTATTACCCCAAGACAGCGGGCCTGTTGCCTAGGTGTTATGGTGGTGCCACACACTGAGACAGAGATAGCAGGGTAGGGTTGGTTAGAAGATGGTGGAAAGACAAGAAGTTCGGTTTTAGTGAGGTTTAGTTTCAGATGGAGAGAGGACATGATGTCAGAGACAGCGGACAGACAGTCACTGGTGTTTTGTAGCAGGGCAGGAGTGATGTCATGGGAGGAGGTGTATAATTGGGTGTCATCAGCATAGAGATGGTACTGGAAGCCAAATCTGCTGATGGTTTGTCCAATGGGGGATGTGTAGAGTGAAAAAAGGAGAGGACCAAGAACGGATCCCTGAGGAACCCCGACAGCAAGAGGAAGAGGAGAGGAGGTAGAACCTGCAAATGAGACACTGAAGGAGCGGTCAGAGAGGTAGGAAGAGAACCAAGCGAGAGCGGTGTCCTGGAGGCCAATGGTGCTGAGCATGGTGAGGAGAAGGTGGTGATCCACAGTGTCAAACGCTGCAGAGAGATCCAGGAGAAGCAGCAACGAGTATTTGCCCTGTGATTTGGCAGTGAGGAGATCATTAGAGACTTTAACTAGAGCAGTTTCTGTGGAGTGTAGGGTGCGGAAACCTGATTGCAGAGGGTCAAGAAGAGAGTTAGTAGAGAGATAGCGGATTAGGCGAGAGTAGACCAAGCGTTCCAGGAGTTTAGAGATGAAGGGCAGGTTAGAGACTGGTCGGTAGTTAGCAGCGCAGGATGGGTCCAGAGAGGGCTTTTTAAGTAAAGGGGTTATGATGGCGTGTTTAAAAGAGGATGGAAAGATCCCAGTAGAGAGAGAAAGGTTAAAGATTGCGGTAAGGTGAGAGATGATAGCTGGAGAGATAGACTGGACAAGGTGGGAGGGAATGGGGTCACTAGAGCAGGTGGTAGGGCGAACAGACGAGAGAAGCCTGGACACTTCTTCCTCTGTCGTTGGGTCAAGGGCTGAGAGCAGACTAGAGGACGTGCCGGAGGGGACGGGATGGGGGTTTCTTGAGGATTGAGATGAGATGTTTTGCCGGATACTGTCTATTTTGTCTTTGAAGTGAGTGGCCAGGTCTTCAGCACAGAGGTCAGTGACTGGGGCCTGAGCTTTTGGGCTGAGGAGGGAGTGGAAAGTGTCAAACAGGCGTTTTGGGTTGTTGTGTAGTGTGGAGATGAGGGAGGTGAAATATTTTTGTTTGGCGCAGTGAAGGGCAGTGTGGTAAGTGCTGAGCATGAATTTGTAGTGGAGAAAATCTGCAGGTAGCTTTGACTTTCTCCACAGTCTCTCAGCAGACCTGGAACAGCGCTGCAGAAAGCGAGTATGAGGCGTGTGCCATGGCTGTGGGCGTCTGACTCTGGTGGTGCGGTGTCTGAGTGGTGCCAATATGTCCAGGGTGGTTGAGAGAGTTTCATTGTACTGCTTGACAGCCAGGTCAGGACAGGAGTCGGAGGAGATTGGGGGCAGTGAGGACTGTATGGTGTCTATGAGTTCCTGAGTGTTCAAGGAGCGAATGTTTCTGGATGGGTGATGGGCAGGTGTGTCCAGAGAAGGCTGAGAATTGGTAATAGTGAAGGAGATAAAGTTGTGATCAGAGAGAGCATAAGGAGAGGGAAGGAGGCCGTTTGCCAAAATCTCACGATACATGGCCCTATCCATCCTCCCTTCAATTCGGTGCAGTTATTCTGTCCCCTTTACAGGAAAGCACCCTAAAGTATGATGTTTCCACCCCCTGCTTCATGGTTAGAATGGTGTTCTCATTCTTCTTCCTGCAAGCATGGCAAGTGGAGTTGATACCAAAAAGTTCTATGTTCGTCTCATCTGACCACATGACCTTCTCTCATGCCTCCTCTGGATCATCCAGATGATGATGACGATGATGTTTGGTGAAATTCAAAAGGGCCTGGATATGTGCTGGCTTGAGCAGAGGGACCTTGTGTGCCCAGCAGGATTTTAATCCATGACTGTGTAGTGTGTTAATAATGGTGATCTTTGGTCTCAGTGAAAGAATTGGAGTTTTATGTCCATTTCTCCCCAGTTGATAATTCAAAAATAAAACTTACCACGCCTGCTAAAAACAGCACCTCACACACTTTTTTTCAAGGAAAAAATTAAAAAATAATGTTATGACTTTTGGATGGTAGGGATGAAAAATTGTCACCACAAATCACTGTGTCAGGAAGAGATAAAGTCATGTAGACTATCCTCTGCAAACTAAACATTACAGCTGTACATATCTTCTGACTCTTCTGGAAAGCAGTTTTTACCTTCCAATACTCATGCACATGGCATTATGGAACATGGAGGCATGTTTAATCACATGATATATTCTCTAGAAATATTGAGGCAGTTTTAGTATGGCACTTGTGGCAGAATATTGTCATAATTTGTGCAGATGTACATGCTTTACGCAACTTTTATTATTAAATTAAGATTTAAGACATTAGATATTTAGACATTACTGTGCCGCATTCCACAAAAGAGACATGGCTTCTTGAAAGGGAGTGTTGGTTTGCAAGAAAGGGGGGAGACCTAGGGCCACATGTATGAACCTGTTTAGGTCTAAAACTCACTTTTTGCCCATAGATTACTATGGGCAAAAGAGTGAGTTTTAGACCTAAACAGTTTCATACATGTGGCCATTAATGTGCAACCCCATGTGCTAAAACAATGCTTGTACATTTTGGCACAATTAGTAGCATAAACTAAGCCAACTAGTATTAAGTGTGAATTTAAACTAAACATCTAAACATGCACCAGATTTATCAGCACTATGGACCACATGTATGAAACGGTTTTGGTCTAAAACTCACTTATTTGCCCATAGGTTTCTATGGGGAAAAAAGTGAGTTTTAGACCAAAACCGTTTCATACATGTGGACCTATAAGTCTATCGCATTTTTAGACGGTCAAAGTTTCGACTGTCTGTGTATTAGACAGTATTAATAAATCTGCCACATTGTTTCCATCATACATACAGACTTGATTCAATCATATGTGCACATCATAAGTTTGAAGTTCAGGCTCAACTTGTTGTCACTTCCAATTCAAATGTCATTATGTGTGGAAATCAGATCAGATAAGTTGCTGAATCATTCATAGTTCTTGTAATGATGTCAATTAATGAACTGTATGTGTTGCTTACAAATCACATAATAACTCTAAAATTGTGACTTCTATACAGCTGAACACTCAAGGTTCCAGCCAAGTCAGTCTACCACCTATAAGTCAGATGGTCAACCTTTCTTTATCCAGTATGGCACTGGCAACTTAACAGGCATACTTGGAATTGATCAAGTTACAGTAAGTACCTATAACTTCTAGGACAGACACTGGGTAATTCATAATGCCAATTGAAAAGGTCATGAAATTAGACACCTTAAAACTGGAAATTCTATTTTGCCTGGAGTCTTGGGCCTTCCCTCCTCTTGGACTGCACTTGTCTGTGGACTGTTTTTGGTATTGCAAGCCAAAGGGTCTGCTTTTTTCTAGCAACAGCATGAGATATGTTGTGGACTGTAACTGGTATTGCAACTACATCCATGGCACTTGATTGCCGATACTGATGGAAAAGGCTGGTGCTGTTTCTGGTTTCTTTTTCTCATCTAAAATTATCCCACCAAACTATATCAATGAGGAAAACCTATTTTGATTTTTGCACTGCAGCTCCATCTCTTTTGTGTATCCTACATAGAACAACTTGCAGCATTTGGATATATTGGACCTTATTTATCAAAACTGTCTAACATTAATATTGTCTTTTTTGCCCATAGCAACCAATCAGCTTTAATTTTTTATAACGCTCTGGAAAAATGAAAGCTGGGCTCTGCTTGGGAGGAGGGTAACTACACATGTTGCATGCAAAATAGTAAAGATAGAGAGCTGGGAATTAGTAATAAATCAGTGGGTGGAGTGGAGGGAGGGTTTGTAGTAATAGTTAATAAGGACAGGGTCAAAAGAGGGAAAACCAAAAAATCTCTAAATTACATGCTGATCAATACCAGGAGTCTCACCTGCAAAATAAATTAACTACAATTATTAATGTCCGAAGAAAAATATGACATAGTGGGGATAACTGAGACATGACTTGATGAGACCTATTACAGGGTTACAGTTTATTTAGAAGAGATCATAAAAACCGGAAGGGTGGAGGTGTACGTCTTTATATAAAATCTTGTCTGAAGCCAACACTGTGGGAAAATATAGATAAATGGAAATGAACACGTGGATTTCTTATGGGTAGATATACATGGATGTGATGATAATAATATTAATAATAATAACACTCTATTAGTGGTCTGCTATAGGCCCCCAAATATAACAGAACCCATAGAAGGTGTACTCCTCAAACAAATAGATGAGACAGCTGATCATAATGTGGCTGTTATTATGGCTGACTTCAACTACCCAGATATAAATTGGGAAACTGAAACCTGTTGTTGAGGAGCCACAAAAACACTGAGTTTCAGAAAGGCTAATTTAAATCTGCTTAGAGAGGCCTTTAACCGCATTGACTGGCACAACATCTTCAAAAATAACAGAACTGATGGCAAATAGGAGATTTAAAAAAAAAAAAAAACATATTAAACTCTCACTATGTGAGGTACATACTTTATGGAAATAAAGTTATTAGAACCGAGAAAAAAACTATGTGGATCAAGCTGTAAAGGAGGTAATAAATAACAAAAAGAAAATGGAGGGAAGTGAGGAGGCACTAAAAAGCTTAAAAAAATAAAATATGTAAAATAATGATAAAGACAGCAAAGCTGGAGACAAAGAGGCATATTGCCAAAGAGAGTAAAACTAACCCCAAAATATTTTTAACTATTTATAGAAGGTGATGAGGAGAAAGCAAAGCATTTAAACAATTTTTTTCTCCACTGTATTTACCAAGGAAAATTACCTTTCTGCTAATGGGCAGAGGGATAAACTCCACCTTAAATGTTTCTTGTCTAACCCAGGAAGAAATGCAGCTCCACCTTAAGAAGATTAAAATAGACAAATCACCAGTTGCTGATGGCTTACACCCCAGTGTCCTAAGGGAGTTAAGTAATGTGATAGACAGGCCCCTATTCTTAATATTTATGGACTGCTTAGTAATAGGGTATGTTCCAAAGGTTTGGTGCATAAAAAATGTGGTGTCAATTTTCAGAAAAGGATCAAAAAGTGATCCTGGAAACTATTGGCCACTAAGTTTAACCTCTGTTGTGGGTAAATTGTTTGAAGGTTTTCTAGGAGATGCTACACTGAGTATCTCACTGAAAATAAATGTATAACATTGCAGCATGGGTTTATGAAGGATCGGTCATGTCAAACTAATCTCATCAGCTTCTATGAGGTGGTTAGTTCTAGTCTGGATCAGGGTGAGGTATTGTATGTCAAATATCTAGATTTTTCTAAAGCATTTGATACTGTGCCACATAAAAGGTTGGTAAGTAAAATGTGAATGCTTGGATTTGGGGAAAGGGTTGCCAGTGGGTAAGTAACTGGCTCAGTGATAGAAAACAAAGGGTGATAATAAACGGTACATACTCAGACTGGATCCCTGTTACTAGTGGGGTACCACAGGGCTCAGTATTGGGGCCTATTCTTTTTAATACATTTATTATTGACCTTACCAAAGGATTGCATAGCAGAATATCAATATTTACAGATTCTACACAATAGAGAATAATGTTCTATTGCAAATGATAAGTTAGAGGCCTCGGCAGAGTAGTAGCAGATGAAGTTTAACACAGATAAATGTAAGGTGATGCACATGGGAAGAAAAAATCCATTACATGATTACTTGTTAAACGGAAAAACTTTGAGTAGAAAAGACATGGGGAAGGACTTGGGAATCTTAGTGGACAGTAAAATTAATTGTAGCAGATAGTGTCAGGCAGCAAATAAAATCATGGGGTGTATTAAAAGGGGCATAGATGCACATGATTTGGGTTATTTAGTTTAGAGAAAAGACAGCTTCAGGGCGACATAAGAAATATCTGTAAATATATGAAAGGTCAATTTAGAGATCTCTTCCACAACTTGTTTATACCCAGGATTGTATCTAGAACAAAGGGCATCCTCTATGTCCAGCTGAAAGAAGGTTTCTACATAAACATAGAAAGTGATTCTTTACTGTAAGAGCAGTGTGACTGAGGAAGTCTTTGTCAGGAACTTGTCATGGTGGTTTTACTAACAGAGTTCAAAAAGTGCCTGGATGCACAACAATATAACAAATTATAGTGGCTAGGATTCTAAAGAAGGGTCTGGATGCATTAATATAGTATAAAAAGTTATAGTGATTAGGATTTTGGAGAAGTCGTTGATCCAGGGATTTATTCTGATTGCCAGATTGGAGTTGGGAAGGAATTTTTTCCCTAACACGAGGACAATTTGCATCTATCTCATGGGTGTCTTTGCCTTCTCCTGGATCAACACTATAGAACAATAGGCCAAACTGGATGGACGTTTTTCTTTTTTTTGGCCTTACAAACTACCTAACTATGATTGGATGCTATGGGTAACAAAGACAGTCTTACTGGCTAAAAATGTCTATAGGCAAATGAAAAAACTTGTGTTTCCGTTCCAGTTTTTGTCATTATTCCACAAACCATCTACAATTTATTTTCTTTGTTTTGTTTGTATTTCTTTGGATGTTTTTTTTCATTTAAAGGGATTGTCCTATGATAAGCACTTATCAGCTATCCATAGGATTGGTGATAAGTGTTTGAATATTTGAATCTCATTGCATGGATCCTCACAGATCAAGGTAAATGGATTTTTATGTTCCTGTAGTGGTGGTCAAGTATGCCATTTAATATCTATGGGAAAGACAAAGATAACCACTGTACTTGGCTATATCCAGCTGTCCTCTAAATATTGAATATGTTAATGTTTTGATACTCTAAATTTGGATATGTTATCTATGTCTACTGTATATTTTATTATATATCTATTTATCATTTACATCTTCTATCTCTTAGGTTCAGGGTATAACTGTACAGAATCAGGTTTTTGCAGAAAGTGTGTCTGAGCCTGGAAGTACTTTCCAAGATGCCAATTTTGATGGAATTTTGGGTCTGGCATATCCTTCCCTAGCTGTGGATAACTGCGTACCAGTGTTTGACAATATGATTTCACAGAATTTAGTGTCACAGCCAGTATTTGGTGTCTACATGAGCAGGTAACAGTAGGAGCTCCTATCAAGCACCCTAAATTTCAGGGTGATATACATGAAAACCGGGGGTTCAAATACATAAGACAAAAAATAAGTAAGCATCAACTAAATAGACTGGTTTAGAGGGAAAGAGAACTGTGGTGTGAGGTATTTTAAGCTTTCATGGTGGAAAGAGTCTGATGTGTTAGGGTATTAAGTTCTAGGTCTCAGGGGATAGTTGTGTAAGAACAGGGGCATAACTAGAATTCATAGGTCCCTGTAGCAAAATAAGATGAGAATCCACATAGTAATTCTGGAGAGCAGAAAGCCACTACAAAAAGGAACAATGTTCTTGTACCTGAGTTGACCCCCTCAACTTGTGGGCCCCATAGCATTCACTGTGGCTGCTATGGCTACAGTGACACCCATGTGTGAGAACCAGACAAGTGGTAAATATGAGTGTAATCAGTGTTAAAGTGGTACCTAAAGCCATGCAATTCTATGAACTGTGCCAGGTCCTATAATCAAATATCAAATTACTTATTTTGAGGGACATACATGAAAACTTTCTAGGTTTAAGACCTAGCAACCAATCAGAGCTCCCTGTCAATTTTTTCAGAGCACTATGTGAAATAAAAGGGAAAGCTCTGACTAGTTGTTGTGGGCAACAAAGAAAGTCTTAGACCTAGACAGTTTTCATACATGAGGTCCCTTATGTTCCACTTCCATACCATTTTTATTTGCTGTTAACAAACAAAAACTTTCATGTTTACATTCAACAGGTATAAAAACCTGTAAAAATGTATTCCTACTCTTAGTACTGGACTGGGGTGTCTGTGCGATCACCAGTGCAGTTGATTCTTGAGGTCCATCCTACAGCTACGGTACATGACTGCACATGACTCTTGCTTCTTCAGAGTCTCTTTCTCCACCTTTCCACCTGAAATGCAGCCCCAGACCTGCCATGCTCATGGGTCTACCATGTCCAAGGGTCCATTAGGGGTTTTCCCTTCTCCCCCTTGGGCTAGTCCAAGCCTGCAATAAAGCAAAATACTTCCCACATACGTAGATTACAGGAATAGAAACATCAAATAAATACCAACCAAAAAGAAAACCTACTCCTTTAAAACATACCTTTTATTAGAAAAAAAAATAAAAATTGTTGTGACATACAAAAATGGTGACACAGCACCCAAAAGGATAAGGACAATACACCTGCACTGTCCCCTAAACTATACACCCTATGGTACCTCACAGCAAAAAAAGGGGAACCCGCCCCGATAAGGGCGACCCCAAAGATAACTCCTAGACTGTCCCCTAGATAAACTACCGCCTACTGTGAACACTCCAACAGCGGAACCCAAAAAATGGGAAAATATAGGGGCAGACAATATTACATACAAAATGTGTAGTACCACAAAAGAACAGATATGTAAGAAAGCGCCAATATAAGTATATAACTCTCAAAGTACCACGGAAAATCGGGATAAATTGCCCCTATTACCAAATGGTATAAACAATACCCTACAGAAACATGTAACAAGCAATAGCAATAAGTAGGGTATACAGGATGCCAATACTTATCTGCGCCAATAGACCCGAAACGATAAGTTGGATCAATGAATAACCTATACAGGGCGCTGATAAGGATAAAGCGCCACTTATACCCCAAACGCGTTTCGTCCCATTCCAGGGACTCCTCAGTGGGTAAGAAACAACATATCCATCTACAAAAAATAATAATAATAAAAATGAAAACGTATACAAAACATATAGCTATCAAAGAGAAGAAGACAACAGTTTTCCTTATACTCCCCAGATAAAGAGATCAAAAGGTACCTGAATATCCTATATGTATCTCACAGGGATTCCAATGGATGTATCCTAACAGTAGGAGTTGGTGTAACTCCCTATGGTGGGGACGCTAATACCAGTGTTGGTGAAAAATGTCCCACAACTATGTCCTACACCTGGTGGACTAAATAACCCCCCCAGGGTAGACACTCCCGCAAAAATAGAGGAGAAAAACGCCACCTATTACACATATCAGGAGAAGGTATAAACTCACAACACCATGTTCCATGAAACGCCGAACGGCGTCTAGAAATCTCCATTGCGCATGTCAGAGCAAGGCACATGGAGACGCCGGCCTCAACACAATCAACGGCGCCTGCGCCAGCGATGACGTCGTGTAGGACGCACCGCGCACGCGCGAGAAAACATACGAAAGCGCCAGCCTCGATGCGCTGGACTGCGCCCGCGCCACGGACTTAGAAATCTGGTGGCGCCGAAATACATATACCGCGCTGCGCACGCGCCAGGCATGGTGAGAAACCTATATATCCGCGCATGCGCAAACAGCACCACTAAATTATAAAGACAGCATAGTACAAAGTAAGGTCTGTCTTTACAATATATCAAATAGAGATTGCCATGTTTACACAGCAAGTCTAAACAAAGAAAAAAGCTTAGTACAGACAGCAGGTATAATGTAGATTACTGCCGTATGTTTAGCCAATATATATCCTAGGATATACTTATTAGAATAGAGTGGATATCCTAGAAATAAACCTGATAGAACATGGGGTGGTAAATACAATCACATGTGCATCTTTAAGAAAAATAGATGTCAGGCATATAAATCAATACAAAAGTCCAAGCCTGCCTACTCTCAACTTAGAACTTGTTATATTTTTACCTAGTCTAGAGCATCCTAAGTAAGCTAGATAACAAGAACACCAGGCTGAGACATTTTTATCTATGCTGTTACATTATAGCAAACTTTGAGGAAAGGAGAAAGATTTGTTGCTGATGTGCTTACAAAAGATTGCCCAGACTATATTTATACATTATATAATTGAAGGTTGAGGGGGCCCCATTCAGGTGCAAGAACACTGTTCCTTTTAGTAGGGAACAATTAATTGGTTGGGTTTTGCTCTCCATAACTACTATTTAGGTTCTCTGATATATGGCGGTATTATTTATACCTTTAATTATTGTTACTTATGCTGCTGTTTTAGTTTTTTGTCATTAGGTGGTGGGGCCCATTTCATTTTGCTATGGGGCCCTCTAAATTCTAGTTACGCCCCTGTTCTTGCACAACTCTCCACCATTAAAACCTTCAAAATCGGTAAACCCACCTCCTCATGACAGCTTAAAGACCTCACAGCAGGGTCCACTCTCCCTCTGAACCAGTATGTTGCTTATTTAGTTGATATTTATTGAACTTATTTTTTCTTATGTATTTAAACCCCTTTTTTCCTTCTACTGTGATGACACATTTGTCTTACAATTAAACCCATGAATATAAACATGTATAAGCTGGAAATATGTTATGTTACAAATACCTATATATCTAATTTCCTAGGAACCCAAACTCTGCAGAAGGTGGAGAGCTGGTTTTTGGTGGCTATGATGCATCCCGTTTCACAGGTCAGCTGAACTGGGTGCCAGTTACTGAACAGGGATACTGGCAAATCCAAGTTGATAGGTAATGTTTTGCTCTTCTAAGTGAAGGCATAAGCAATGAATAGAGCCTAAACATTTAAATGACTATATTTAATTGTTAAGTGGTAATTAGCCACCAATATCAAATTCGGTCACTCTAATAAATGTATAATTAAGAAAATAAATTGTATCCATATTGTGTTCAGTGTCTTGGTAGGAGGAGAGCCGGCATTTTGCAGCCAAGGTTGTCAGGCCATCGTAGATACTGGTACTTCCTTGCTCACAGGACCATCATCTGATATTCAGCTGATGCAAGAGTACATTGGAGCTACTGAAACAGATGGAGAAGTAAGAACCATATAAATAAAATGTCCTTTAATGAATACAACTTTCTGAAAATAATTTAGTCAAAACAGCTGTATGTATGAAAGGCGGTAACCTATGTCTTGATTTTTTTCTCTGTTTTAGTATGGTGTGAGTTGCAGTAATCTAGGCACAATGCCCACCGTGACATTTGTAATCAATGGAGTTAATTATGACTTAACACCTGAACAGTATACAATTCCGGTAAGTTCAAATCAAAATAAACTTAGAGTTTTTGGCTTTGTATTCATTAAACTGATAGAGTTACAGTTAGGTCAGATAATAGAAAAGGCCTTACTCTTACAGGTGGGTCAAAAATCCATTTCCATTAAGAGAAGGTTGCACAAGTGAAAAGTACTGGTAAACAACCACTCACACACCTACTAATCATGAGAGGGGTGGTTGCTTAGTATTATATGTGCACATAGGTAAGGCTCCTATAAGGTGCCAGTCATCTGGTTAGGTATAAGTATAGTATTTTGCACTTGTACAACCTCCCCTTTATGGTACTGTGAATTTTACTCATCCTGGTGTGAATTGGTTTTTAACCTGGTCTTATGTACAACTAGATAAGATTGCATTAAATGGGGTTTTGTTGGTTTTATAGCAAATAATAAGCTGCATTGAAAAGCTGTAAGAGTCTGTGTGCAGTCCTAGGATAAAGGATTATAACATGTAATATAAATTAACACAAATTATTATTGTTCAAAGTTTTGCTAAAGTCATGAGTTTTTGTTGGCCACGCCTATAGGGACATCACAGAACTGCAGTTCATAGATGTACCACACTAGTTGTGTAACGTGTTCTGATCTTTTATTTATTCATTTTGGTCTTGATTTTTATTATCAAGAGTGACTGGAGCCAAGAACCAAATGATAATGTTTTCAGGTGGAATAGCTGGACTATTAGACACATGAGTGAATGTGTACAAATATTCCAGCAGAAAAACTGAACAATGTTATATTCCTCAGTTCAGAGTGAAAAAGTTCAACTACCAGTTAGTGACTGAGATTTTTACATTGTAGACATTCAAATTCAAATAACAGTGGCACACTATGGACTAAGGAAACTATCAAAAAGGACATAGGAATTTTGGAAAAGGCATTACTGCTAACTAGGATACATGACAAATTTTTTGAGGTTCTTAGTTCACACTTTTGGCCAAAAATGCTTAAGCCCACCTCTGCAACTTCACCGGGACCTCAGTACAGGTGGGTCCTACGCTATTGTTACCTCTATTGGGTCCTGTTCAGACCTGCATACATCAGGGAGCGAAGATACCTGCTTCAAAGAACACTGCACTGATTTAAAACCTGAGGAAGTGGGTTGTGTGTGCAAAAACCAAAATGGAGGCAGCCACTCCTCCCTACATATAGTCAGAAACAACACTTGGCTTTGCACATCAAAAAACTTTGTTTGAAAAAACAAATGCGCACTGGTGTGGCAGCAATACATATAGACATTCAAATTCAAATAACAGTGGCACACTATGGACTAAGGAAACTATCAAAAAGGACATAAGAATTTTGGAAAAGGCATTACTGCTAACTAGGATACATGAAAACATTTTTGAGGTTCTTAGTTCACACTTTTGGCCAAAAATGCTTAAGCCCACCTCTGCAACTTCACTGGGACCTCAGGACAGGGGGGTCCTACGCTATTGTTACCTCTATTAGGTCCTGTTCAGACCTGCATACATCAGGGAGCGAAGATACCTGCTTCAAAGAACACTGCACTGATTTAAAACCTGAGGAAGTGGGTGGGGTGTGCAAAAACCAAAATGGAGGCAGCCACTCCTCCCTACATATAGTCAGAAACAACACTTGGCTTTGCACATCAAAAAACTTTGTTTTTTCAAACAAAGTTTTTTGATGTGCAAAGCCAAGTGTTGTTTCTGAGATTTTTACATTGTAGTTTTCCTTTACTGAAAAACAAAAGATTGTAGCCAGCTCACCGCTCCATGTCCCAAACTGTACGGATCCTCCAGGTGCCAGAGATGAATGCCAGTAAATAGAACAGTGTATGATCCAGCGATTCAGATATAGAATGCTCCGATATATAAAAATTCCAGTTTTTTTATTCAAAATTCCATTAAAGTTTTCCTTTACATTATATGGGAACAAGGGCGAATATGCCAGATGTGCACTCCGGGCGGCTGCTCAGGGGTCCAGTAGGTAAGGGTGCCCATTGCCACCTTAGAAGTGACTATTTTCTGTTAGATTGCATGTCAAGGGCTGAGTTTATCATTTCATTGTTTATAGCTACTGGTGAAGTATTATAGACACATTGAAGGCTGATCCATGGTGAGCTGTGACCTGGGAGGAATATGGTGCCCTACCTTTTTGAAATGTATTGAAAAGTAGTTGCTTACACTTTTAGTATAAAGATATTCCACATTAAAACATAAAGCACACAGTATACATTTTTCTTACAATAGTTATTAGTGAGCAGCATATGCAATTGTATTTAATGGAGTTGTTTATGCCTGAGTCATACATTTAGGGTATACTTTGGGAGATCATCCTGGTGTATAAACCCAACATATGTTGCAAACATCGCCTTAAAAACATCCTGGAGCGGAACTGGTTCAGTGAGGGCTAAGTCTAATATTCAAACAGTAGTTGAAAAGCACTAGAATGGAGAAGAGGAGAGGCCCAATTGCACAAAACTACAGTGTTTTTCTAACAGGAAATTGGAACACGGATTTTTTTTTTTCATTTTAATAATATCATAATTACTACTGATTCACAAATGTAGATGCCATGGAATATTGTGTACTGTTTGGACATCAGTGCACAAGAAGGACATTGTAGTGATTGAACGGGTTCAAGGGCAGGCAAAGAAAATAATAAAAGGACTGGGTGGACTGCAATACCCAGAAAGATTAGCAAGATTAGGGTTATTTAGTTTAGAGAAAAGACGGCTTTGGGGGGACAAAATAAATATGTTTAAATATATTAAGGGCCTATATAGAAATCTCTCCAGGATCTATTTATACCCAGGACTGTATCCAGAACAAGGCGGCATCCTTTATACCAAGAGGAAAAAAAGTTTCTACATAAACATAGAAAGGGATTCTTTACTGTAAGAGCAGTGAGACTGTGGAACTCTCTGCCAGAGGAACTTGTCATGGTGAATTCAATAACAGAGTTCAAAAAGGGTCTGGATATATTTCTGCAATAATATAACAAGTTATAGTGACTAGGATTCTGGAGAAGGGTGGTTGATCCAGGGATTTATTCTGATTGCCAGATTGGAGTCGGGAAGGAATTTTTCCCTGAAATGAGGACAATTGGGGGTTTTATCTTCCTCTGGAATAACAGTGAAGGACAATAGGCTAATTTGGATGAATTTTTTTTGAGTGTAAATGCACACACAAAGCATAGACAAGAATAACAGAATCAATGCCTGATGATTTACTATACATTCTAATAAAAAATACACATGGGCTTGTTCTACTGATTCAGTTCATACTACTGTAGTTTTAAACACAAGAATTAATGTGATTCAGATATAACAAGTAATAAAACACAATGTTAACAAACCCTATTGAATTGGCATGTGTACTTAGCCAGTACCCTTTATATGGATAATAAAATGGTAAATGGTAAATAAAACTGACACAGCATAATGTACTCCATTCAGTTCAATTAAGATACATGTTGCATATTCTGCTAGATTTTTAACGCAACGGTAAAAAAACCTGTGCTATATAGAATTCAGCACGGAGTTTTCATTGCTTTCTATGCAGCACAGTGTACCGTCGGATTTTTAGCGGTTTCAAAATACTAAAACCACAGAAAATCTGACGGTATTTCTGTGCTGTGTAGACATAGCCTAAAGATGTGGCTAGCGGCCTATCGGAGTCAAAATTTAGAAAATGCTACTGATGTTTAAAAAGTATGTAAATAAAATAGAAAAAACAAGTATGCAATAACTAACTAATGAATTTTAATTGGTGGGGGTTACTGTGATATTTGTATACACTAATCTAAACTGATAAACAAAGGTATTACCAATTACCCATATCCCAAAACAAAATCTAGACATAGCTTTTTTTTTTAATATTAACTCACAACTTTTCCAGTTGTATGTAAAAAAAAGTTATAAGTCCACACAACAGCAAGCAAATACTGACCGGATTCTGATTAAAGATTCCAGCCGGTATTTTGATATATTGTACAGGGTTTTGGGGGACTGTTCGGCCTGCAGTTTGTGGATTCGCCATCCCCGTCAACCACTGACCTGTTCATGTTCCGCCCAATGAACATGTTCTAAGTTTTTAAGAATGCCGGCGGTGTAAAAAAGTCTGTCAGAAAATCCATTCAGTGGGGTCTACAGAACTTATTTTCTATTAAACTCTATGCAGATGACTGACAGTCGGTTTACAGATGGCTTTCAAATCCCAAAACGTCTGTAAAACCGACTGAAAACCCTGCCGTATGGACAGGCCTAATTGTATAATGATAAGTTCTATAACTTTCTGATATACTTTGTTTCCATTCCTCATCATTCTCAAGATATTTGCTTGCTATGAGTGTATGGGATCATTCTTGCTTGCATTCAGAAGCTAAACAATGGTGATCTGTTGACAATTATATTTAAACTTGGCAACCTACCTAAAGGAGTGATCCCACAGAGGGAACATCTAGTAATAGGTCGGTTGCCTGGGAGCCGACCGTGTGAGAGAATGAGGAGGGCGGCACTTGCAGCAGTCTCCCCATTCACCGCTGTGGGAGTTCTGAATCTAGGCAAGTGAGTATGCTCGGCCATATTTGGAATTCCCATAAAATTTAATAGGGAGGACCGTCGCAAGTGCCACCCACCTTATTCTGTAAAACAATTGGCTCGTAGTTAGCTACTGTATGAGCTGACCTGTTTCTGGTTGTTCCTCTCTGGGAACACACCTTTAAGTTAAGTACACTTTATTACAAAATAATATAGCCTACCTACTGTTATACATTGTAGCAAACTATTAGAAAAGTAGAGTCATTTGTGCTACTATGTATTTAACTCAACTGTGGAAAGGGTTATCAGGGCTGGGACAAAGCATTTTGGTGCCCTAGCAGATATGGTGCATTTCACCCTTCTCTCTGCTATAGAACAAATTCAGAATGGTAGTGTTTGGGTCATTGGTATACATTCCTCCTCCAGCACTGTCTGTGGCTTTGTTTCTGGTCCATAACTAAATTGGCAGGAGCTGAGTTCTGCCATACAGACAACCTAAGACAGGCATGTGGCCACCAACACTCACATTGCCAGTCATGAACAGGCTTACATATGTACAGCAAGAACACCAACACAGACTCGCACACTATTTTTCTTTTCATTAAACTGCATTTTAACTCTTGTTTGGCCCGCAGCTATTAATCCCAACCCCTTATACTTATTTATGCCAATGCATGTGTTCTGAATTGCGGGTAGAGAGCCACACTTAAAGGGGTTTTGCCACAATCTCATTTCATACCTCCTGCATCCAGCTCTTCAGCTCTGTGTGCTCAGAAGGGGGCGTGTGTAATTTGTTTGAATTGCATATCATGTGATCCAGCAGGATGACATCACCAGGGCTTCCCTCTCTGTAGTCAAAGAAAGGTCTGTTTATGTATAGAATAGTAAGTAGCTACATTGTAGCTCAGAGGTAAAATTTTTGCTTTACAGCACAAGGGTCCTTGGTTCAAATCCCTGCAGAAACTTAAAGGAGTTGTCTCATTAATAGCTTTCAGCCTCTGTCTGTGAATGGGAGTTGAATTGAGGGGCGTGCTAGCTTCTCTGCCTCTTCCCCCCTCCCCTCAGCACACAGGCAGCTATCCGCCCATAACTTCGATACAGCAGGGGGATTGCTGCTAGAGTTAACCCTGTGTGTGCCTGCCTAGAGAGGTCTATGATTGCTAATAGCAGAACAGAGGAGCTGCAAGTGTTCCTATACCCTCTGCTTAGCTTACTTATCTCCACATCTCCAGCAACAACAAACAAATCCTCTCAGAACAGAGGCAGGGACGCTACAAAGTGTTACTCAGGATGTGTCCCTAGCACAGCATGAACTGTTCACAATCTGTATAGTATTATTATAGTTACAGCTCCACAGACATCATGATTATAGTAACAAACAGGGTCACTGCTGTCACATCTATTGATCAGCCTCATCTCTGCTCAATCTGTGTAGAGAGCAGGAGGAAGCAGGCACACACAGGGTTAATCCAGGCAGCACGGACATAGAAGCCAGAGTCCTCCCTCCTCCTCCCTCCACTACAGAAGCATTCTGTGCGGGAGGGGCTCTCTGCTCCTACCTGTCTTCAAAGGTGATGAGTCATTCAGACCTGACAGCCAGTAAGATAAGGATCAACAGGTCGGCTGCTATAGAAATTTGAGAAGCTAAAGCACTCCTATGAACAGGGCTAGCTCAAAATCAGTAGGACATTTGTAATGAACATATATTGCAAAGCTGCTTGTTTTTTAAAGATCTTTTAATTAAAACCCAATCATTGTAGCGAGACAATTCCTTTAACCTGTGGATTTTTTTTTCCTCGTTATCAATGCACAGACCTCATTGAAGTCTCTTTTTTTATTTTCACTGTTTGACTTACTACTAACTAGTCCAAAGGACAGGAGTAGAATGACAGCACCCGGGGTTTGAACACTCAGTAGCTGCCTGAGAGGAGAGGTGATGTCTGAGCATGTGCGACCAGGACTGATGAGCTCACAGCCCTGGTCATATCCCCTGGAGATGAGCTGTAAACAATGGATCTCTGAAGGAGCAGCTAAAACAAAAACTGTGCAGAATTTTTAATAATGATGAATGGTGAAAATGTTTATTTAATTTTCAAAACTTCCCACGTCAATTTGGCAAAACCCCTTTAATAAAAAGTAATGGAGGTGAAATAGATCAAATCTAGAGAAAAAAAAAGTAGCTATTAACTTAGCATGAAATTTGCCATACTGCCAAACTGGTACTGTTAAGGGGTTAAAGTGTGTCAGCAATATTGTCAGGATCGCTGAGGGTGAAATCAACAGGTTCATCTGACGTTCATCTAATGCGTATGGCCATCTTCAGGTCAGGAAGGACTTCAGCAGTTTGGTGCAAACAAGAATGTGGGCATTTAATAAACGCAGAGAAGAAAGCTTGATAGCAGTGATAAGTATATAGGAAATCTGCACAACAGTTTCCAACTAGATTAAGTGAGCTTTTTGAGCATAATATAGTAACTTATGCATGGTAGAGTCACATTTTTATGATGACATGTCACTTTCGATGACTTGTCAGGAGCTGGCTTGGTGGGTATACAAGGAGAGTGATAGGTCATCTACATACTTATACCTCGTTCCTGTCATGGATTCTATCAAGAATGCAAAAAAGGATTATTATTGGCTTTCTGGCAGTATTTCTGAAACTGTGCAAGTTGTTCGCGTGCTGCTGTGGTGAAAGTGTATCATGAGTGGAAACTGTGGAGCACCACATGCAATTGGAGTGAAAAATTAACATTGGCTATGAAGTAGTGCAAGGGCAGATCAACACACTACAGTGGAGCTGCTCGCCACCAAAATGAGCCAAGGGGCTGCCGGATGTATATCTAAAACAACAGTTCAGTAAACCTTACTGCACATGGAGCTCCAAAGCAGACAGACAATCACTGTTCCTTTGCTATGGAAGTTAGATCAGCAGTAAAGGCTTCAGTTTTTACAGCAGTGCCAGCATTAGACCTCTATTGATAGGGAAAGGGATGTCTTCTTTGCTCAGTCATGTTGCACAGCTAAAAATATTTGACATTGGTTGGAAGAGCATGATCAACATTCCAAGGACCACCCTGGCCCTCTATTTCCCAAGACTTTAATCCAAATGAGCATCAATGAGACCACTTTGATCATTGTGTTCGCTCAAAGGATCCTCTCTCACACGCAGCTGTGGGATGCACTGCAGTCAGCATGGCTCCAGATACCTGTGACAACCTACCAGGACCTTATTGAGTCTTTTCCAACCCTTCAAGCAGCGATTTTTCTGGATATCAGCTGCTGGTGGTAATAATGTGACTCGACTGTATTTGACTTATGCACACAAACTTATTACAGCTATGCACAACCCCCAGGTTTTTTGGAGCCATACAACAGCATGGATAACCTGCAGAGTACCTCTTCGCTATGAGTAAGGCTCAGTTTTTCAGCCCGAAACACATTAGCGTGTTTTCCCAGTGTCTTCAGGCTGCTATTTCCTTGCCGCTGATATTTCGTGTGCATACCTTTTGTTTTTATGTATTGGACTAAATACATTTAGGAATGTTTTTATACATCTATTTTTGGGTCGTGCCTGAATACCATTCTTTGCTTTGTTTGGACTACTTTGGCTGCTGGCTTGGTGCCTACAGTTCTGCAGTATAGGGCCTCTGTGCTTCTGTAAAGCACTATGTACAGACCTGTGGCCTTAATGGATGATCTAACTTGAATATGTTGCTAGAATTGATGATCGAAATGCAAAATCAGTATTGTACCATGAAGCAGGTGTTCTACATATTCATGCCTAGTACTTGTCAGTATATTATATTGTAATGGTTGAATATTACGACAAACATTTACAGCCAGCCTAACCCAGTTAAACTTAGCTCTGGATTTTATCAACATGCTGATAAAGTTCACACGTACAAGGTTGGGTTCCTAGATAAATACATTATCTTTCAACATTTTGTAGACTTTATTTGACAGGTAACACTGGAGGAGATTTATTCATATTAAATTTGGACAGGATAAAAATAGACAAGAGAGGAGGAAACTGTGCCAAACTTATAACTATTGCGACTGCTGTGTATTAGATTTGGTGCATCATACTAGATACAACACTCTTCTTCTGGCATTTTATAGTCCTCTTTACACCAGAATTGTGGCACACACCAAATATGTCACATTTTACAACCCCTCTTTTAACCCCTTAAGGACCTTGCGGGGTTTGTTTTGGGTAGACATTTTAGTTTTTTCCTCCTCACTTTCCAAGAGCCATAACTTTTTTATTTCTCCACCTATCTAGACAAACAAAGGCTTTTATTTTGCTGGACAAGATGTACTTTCTAATAGTGTCAGTCATTGTATAATAGAATATACTGAGAAATGGCAAAAAAATTCTAAGTTCGTCAAAATGTGAAAAAAAAACATATTTGCGCCATGTTTGATGTTTTCTTTGTTAGTGCGTTGACTTTTCGTTATAAATGATGTATCATCTCTGTGCTACAGGTTGATACGATTCCAGCAATACCAAACATGAAGGATTTTTGTTATATTTTGATACCGTAAAAAAAAAAATGCAAACATTTTCTAATTTTGAAATTTGCGCCATGGTGCCATTTTCTGTGACCAATAACTTTTTTGTACTAACATCTACAGACTTGAGCGAGGGGCATTTTTTGCAGACTGAAGCGTACTTTTTATTGGTACCCGTTTGGAATACATGGGACTTTTTGATCACTTTTTTTCCAATTTTTAGAGGACGTGAACTGACCAAAAAAACGCAATTTTTGCATTTAGATTTTTTTTCTTCTACTGTGTCCATCGTATTGAATAAATTATGATATATTTTAACAGATCAAACTATTTTGGACAAGGCAACACCAAATATGTGTAACTTTTTTATTAGTTTATTTTTTAATTTGTAAAATAGCGAAAGGGGGATGATTTGAACTTTTACATTTTTTTTTTACACTTTAAAATTTTTTTTTTTTAAATTTTAACATTAAAGAGAAGCTGTCCCATAGGTTGTGCCCCCCTTGCTGAGGGCAGCACATGCTAGTGTCAAACCTGCTGTTCCCAGCACTGTGCCCCTTATTCTGTAAAATGCTGGAGTTTTTAGAGCATTTACCCCTCAAATCTTATTCATGAGCAGGTGTCAGTTCTGCCCATCAAAGGCTGGCCCATCCACCTGGCAGTTATTCACATATTTCTACCTATTCAAATTAATAGGTTTATCAGTTGATGTGGGCGGGGCTAGCCTCAGGTGGGCGGGTTTGAAAAAAACTGACTCTTTGAATGACTCTTCAAATGACTCTTCTGGCTGAAAACTGCAGATTTGAGCATTAAATACACGAAAACTTCAGCATTTTACAGAATAAGGGACACAGTGCCGGAAACAACATGTCTGTCACTAGCTTGTGCTGTCCTCAGCCAGGGTGGCATAACCTATGTGACAGGTTCTCTTTAAGTTCCTCAAAGGGTGCTTGACCACTTGGGGTACAAAGATGGTGGTTTCAATTCTTCTTGCCTGCTATGGTTTCCAGCTGCCATTTTAAGTGATTTCGGCCCTGCAATCTCGCCGTTGAGGCCCCGTTCGTAGTGTGTACTGTTTCCCATTCATCTTGACATTGCGGCGTCTAAAGGGTTAAACAGCACAGAAAGGCGGCGGGTGTTAGTTGCAGTTAGCATCCGTCACACAAGCGATCCCACTCCAAACCCCTTATAGACACTGGGACGTAGGTTTAGGTCCAGTGTCCTTAAGGTGTTAAACTGTCTAGTGAGACACATGAAGAAATAAATGTATTGAATAACACACCAGTATTCTGGCATTAAAAAAAGTTGCACATTTTGCATTTGCAAAGAAATTTGCGACTTTTTAGCTGTTTTATGCTGAGCTCAGCAATGTTTTGAAAAGTTGGTGGAGTTTAAAAAAAAATGAGCGTGGCATCACACTGTCCAGCAAAGTTATCAAAGTTTGCACCAAAAAGTGGCGCAAATTAAGCCAATAGTCTACTCCAGGCCCTAGCCTTGACAAGTTTGCTGCTTTTTTCTATCGTGCACTTTTCATTAAGACTAGTGTTGAGCGATTATTATCGACAAAGTTGAAATCGGCACGGTATTTACGTTGATCGGATTTTTTAGATCACGCGATAATTTAGGTTAAAATCTGTGCATCATCTATTAAGATCGCGCCTTTTTTTTTGGCGCTTCCTGTCTTTTGGCGGCCAGCAAATCAGCTTACAGAATAGAGCAGGGGGGTGGATGTGTGTGCGACGTCATGACTGGATGTGTTATGGTTGCGATTGGCAGGAAAAATCACATGACCTCGTTTTACATAGAACAGCCCTTCCTGTTCATGATCAGTGTGTGTCAGCGAAATTATTCTATTTTTTCACAGAGACAGCTCTACTTTTAGCTGTGATCCTTAGAAGTTAGTTAGATCATAGATTTGCAGATTTTTGGTAGTTAGGCAGAGAATTTTAAAGGAGCATCTACCGCTGTAAAGTCTGGGGAGGGAGCGGGGGGAGTGGGGGGCCCGCGGGCGAACACAGACAAGCTCTATAAAGGATACTAGATATTGTACAGCCAAAACTTTGTTTAGACATTGCCTTGCCTTATATTAGGATACAGATCTTTTCTAGTAACTGCAGGTCTATTTGTTAGGTGCAAAACTCCACTTCTATTAAACAGTATACAATTTCAGATAGGTGTTTTTTTTTCAAATTTTGCACAGTCCAGATTTGTTGATAGAGCCACCTTGCAGTTAAATTTGAATACAGCAATTTTGTAGTCACCACAGGTTGATAGGTGCCAAAAAATACCTTTTATTATCCCGTATACATTTCAGATACATGTCTTTTTCACTTTGGCGCAGGCCAGCTGTGTTGATAGAGCCAACTTGCAGTTAAATTTGAATCCAGCAACTTTGTAGTCACCACAGGTGTACTGATAGGTGCCAAAAATACCTTTTAATATCAGTATACATTTCAGACAGGTGTTTTTTCTCACTTTTGGTCAGTCAAGCTTTGTTGATAGATCTACTTTGCAGTTAAATTTGAATACAGCAATTTAGTAGTCACCACAGGTGAATTGATAGGTGCCAAAAAATACCTTTTATTATCCCGTATAATTTCAGACAGGTGTTTTTTTCACTTTTGGTCAGTCAAGCTTTGTTGATAGATCTACTTTGCAGTTAAATTTGAATACAGCAATTTCGTAGTCACCACAGCTGAATTGATAGGTGCCAAAAAAAAAGTTTATTATCCATATACATTTCAGACAGGTGTTTTTTTCATTTTGGCGCAGGCCAGCTTTGTTGATAGAGCCACCTTGCAGTTAAATTTGAATCCAGCAACTTTTTAGTCACCAAGGTGTACTGATAGGTCCCAAAAAAATACCTTTTAATACCCGTATACATTTCAGAAGGTGTTTTTTTTCACTTTTGGTCAGTCAAGCTTTGTTGATGATCTACTTTGCAGTTAAATTTGAATACAGCAATTTAGTAGTCCCCAAGGTAAATTTGGGATAGGTGCCAAAAAATACCTTATATTATCCCATATACTTTTCAGATACGTTTTTTTTTTCTCTTTGGCGCAGGCCAGCTGTGTTGATAGAGCCACCTTGCAGTTAAATTTGAATCCAGCAACTTTGTTTTGATTTGAGGGATTTAAGAATAGCTGTGATTTGCCATCTTTTAATAAGAGACTTTCCAAAACTTTTCCATACCTTCTCAAATTTTTATCTTTCTGAACATGGAGCGAAATTCAGGTGGTAAAGCGAGCAAAGAGGGGTGTAGGGACATGGAGGTAGGGGTTTACGAGAAGAAGGTTGCTCCTTCCGTGCTGGCGACAACACGCATGCCAGCGGATCATCAGTTGCAGGACCGTCAGGCCTGTCACCGCTGGGTCAGGGCCCTGTGAATCTCAGTAACGAACAGTGTCGCCAATCTGTTCTTCAGTGGTTAATGCAACCTGCATCCAGCAGTCTTACCTCCTCGTCCTCCCAGTCCAGACTCCTTTTTCCGGCACTTTTTAATCTGTGGGTCAGACAGGTTTAATGGTCATACTGTGGTACAGGACAGGTATAGTCAATGTCCAGTTCAACTAAAATGGTGGTTCAAAGACTCCTTTTTCCGGCACTTTTTAATCTGTCGGTCAGACAGGTTTAATGGCCATACTGTGGTACAGAACAGGCATAGTCTATGTCGAGTGAAACTAAAATGGTGGTTGAAAGACTCCTTTTTCCGGCACTTTTTAAATCTGGGTGTCATGCAGGTTTGGGGCTCATGCTGTGGCCCAGGACATGGACAGTCTATGTCCAGTTCAACTAAAATGGTGGTTGAAAGACTCCTTTTTGCGGCACTTTTTAAATCTGGGGGTCATGCAGGTTTGAGGGTCATGCTGCGGTACAGGACATGTATAGTCAATGTCCAGTTCAACTAAAATGGTGGTTCAAAGACTCCTTTTTCTGGCACTTTTTAATCTTTGGGTCAAATAGGTTTAAGGGTCATGCTGCGTTCCAGGACTGGGATAGTCAATGTCCAGTTCAAGTAAAATGATGGTTCAAATCATACTGCCTTCTGGCACTTTTTAATTTGTGGGTCATGCAGGTTTAAGGGTCATGCTGTGGTACAAGACAGGGATAGTGAATGGTCTGTGACTTTTGTTCTGTGGCTTTTATAACCTAAGTGTGTTGCCTAAGATGTAGCACGGATCCATTTGACTGTTGTGGATGTTAATTCCAGCTTCTCCAGCCCTGTTTGGGTGTAATAATGAAGGTGTTGTTCCTCTCCCATAGACTTTAATGGTCATCGGCGATAATCTATTATCGACTATCGGATATCTTATTGATAATTGCCGATATCGACTATCGACCCGATGACGATAGTCAACGTAATCGCTCATCACTAATTAAGACAGGTGTATTTTTTTCCGACATTTTTAATAAATTTCTCCCAAAGTGCCTGAATCTGGTGCACTGGTTGTACAGTAACCTTTAGCAGAATTAAAGCCAGACTTACTGCACATTTTGCTTGGTTATTCTTTGCCACACATTGCTGAGTGGTCAGATTCAACAATCCATTTTTGATCAAAATATCATGTACTTCTTGCTCTTTACCAACTTCCAGTTCTTGCTTCATATTAAACATTGTTCTCTACTTCCTTGCCATTCCTACTTCTCTTTTTCCATATATTCACAATTGAAATAACTGCTCAGTTATTATCCAAGCACCATAACATCAGAATTCTTCCTAGAGTATGGTAAAATGGCCGCACACAGTGATCTAACCAGTGCAATTTTAGCGCGCTTGTCACAGTGTGTTGCAGACACATTTATTATGGAGCCTTTAGACACCCTAGTCTTTGTTTGCGAACTCTTTGAAACAAGCCTATGGCTTAGCAAAAAAGGGGGTTGACTTTGCCAAAAAAGCGGCATGGTCAGATAGTAACAAAAACTACGCCAAAATTCTGATGTAAAAAGTAAGCTAACTAATAGTTGGTCCAAAAACGCTAGACAAGTGTAAAACTGTGACAAATTTATCAAATAGCATGAGCCACTGCAATAAATCCAGCACATTTTTAGACAGTTTGTCTCGCCATGTAACTTTTAGACAGAGATAGTAAATGTTGGCTACTGTGTTAAAGTATTGCTCTGTAGGTGGCCAGGTATATACAAAATATCTCTAAAACTATTTTCCAATAGACTTTTGTAACAGGGGATGAAAGCATGTCCTGTGATAGACACATAGGGCGTCATGTATGAAGGGGTCAGTTTGACTTTTCTGGTTTTAAATGCACCAAAAATCAGTAGTCCGCCTAAGTTGCTGATGTATGGCACGTTGAACAAACATGTTTGGTGCACTGTGCACTGGACCCGACACTCAGTAATGCACCAAAGATGTGGGGACACTTTTCTGAATGTGAGATGACAAAACCAGGTGCTTAACTGCTCGAACAGCCACACCAATTTAAATGTGGTCTGCCTGAGTAGTCATAATGAAACTAGATTTGCTATTAGGGCAAAACATTTCCCTTATTTCTTAACTTATACCAGTCAAATAACAAAAAGTAATTTATGATAGTTATCAAACTATATAAAATTAGATTACATAAATGTAATAATAAATTATGATATAAAATAAATATAAAATAATATATTACAAAAATATAAAATTATCTCCTATAAAATGTATTTAAAATTGATAGATCTAAAATTAATTTTAAATTAAATAATATAAATTAATGAAACCAATACAACATCTACCATAAATCCTGTTCTCAATGAACAATTTTAGCAGCCATTATTGAATTCTAGCATTCATTTAGACACGTTTGGCACATAAGTAATGCGCCAAAGTTCAGCAGCACCCGCCAAACATGTATGATAGGCATGTTGAACTTTGTCATATATTTAAGCGCATTATACATTGAAAAAAAGACGCGAAAAATTGTGTTGAGGCGCCAGGTTTCATACATGTCGTCCATAGAATCATGACTCATTACAAGACATTTGAGCAGATTTAATTAAACTGAGATATATGGCTGTGGGAGTCACATGTGACAAATGTATTAAAAGAGACCAAAAGGGAGTAAAAATGGCAAAAAGGTGAATATTTTTGCACAAATAAGGTTTGCACAAAAAATTGGGATTTTTGTACACTAGGAAACTGGAATAGAGTACTTAGAAAATTCCCTCCATAAAGCTTCTATGTGTCATGATGGGTTATCTAATTTTTTAATATTATGAGAGCTGCATTACAAGGGTGTTCCCATTTCAGACACTGATGGCATTTCAATAGGATATTATATAAAGGTCTGATAGGTGCAAGTAACAACTTTGGGATCCACACAAATCTTGAGAACAGGCCCCCTTTAATCTCAGTGCAGGCTAGAGAGGCTAAATTTGGAACTCCCATTAAACAGAATGGAGAGTACCACATGAGCATGACCTCCTATCTGTTCTGCAGTCATGTGGTCCCACTTATAAGACACCCTTATAAGACATTTGTGGCATATTTTTTCGATATCCAAAAAAGACTGCTATAGGAACACCCCTTTAAACTTGATAAAGCAGCATAAGGCAATATTATAAATAATAGTAAAATAAACCCTCTGAGGGTATGTTCACACAACGTACTGCGGCGCATACAGTACGCACCACAGTACATCGTGTGTTTTGGGAGCTTGTGCTAATACGCGCGTTCTCCCACCGTATCCCGGCCCCATTGACATTCATTACTCGCGGCACGTATTCGCCGCAAGTAATTGACATGTCACTTATCTCCCCCTCACGTACAATACGATCGTAATCCATAGTTCTCAATGAGAACCATGGATTATTGTAATTTTGGCACGCATCTCGCCCGTATTAGAGTGCAAATACGTGGCGAAATACACGCCAAAATTACCCCAAGTGAATATATCCTAAGGGTACGTTCACATAACAGATTGTTCTTACACAAAAATCAGCTGCGGAATTAATGGCAGAAATTTGAGGTGATGCCCTTAGATATCTTCAGTGGATTTTCACGTTCTAGGGGTTTTTTTGTGGCTGTTTTTGGATGTGGATTGGCTCCATCTCCAGGGAAATAATCCAATTCCCAACTGCCTAATGTGGAATCTGATATAATTATGTGTTAAAGAAGTGACATGATTTTTTTCACCCTATTGTATGTTTCCAATTGAAATTGGGAACTTCTGCACTGTCTGCTGATTTCTGAATCATATAAATAGAAATCAGGTTTCAACCAGATTTTTAAGCAGATTCTGCCTTAGGCTATGTCAATACGGCAACTTTAAAATGCTGTCAAAAGCTCAACAATATTTTACAGTCGCCGTACCACGGTTTTTAGTGCGGATTTGCGGCAAAAACAACAGTCAGTTTTCGAATTTCAGCTGGCCCAGTGCATAGAACTATACCAGGACATTTGTATAAACTGGGGGTTTAAAAAAACCCAAAAATAAATTTCGTGTAGATGAAAGCTTGAATTTTCTATTGCGGTCTATGGGCTCTGGTTAGTCATATTTTTGGGGATTCCAAATAATGATTCCGCTTAAAAATCCAAGCAAATACCAGTGCAGTGGAGACAGATTGTATGTAAAGAAAATTCAGTGTGATCATACACTAAGAAATATAAATTACATACAGTCTATACTGTACTATACAGTCATAAATTTTAGCATGTCAAACAAAAGTTAAAAAAAAGGGCCAAACTAAGATAATAATACTGGAATAATACCAAGTATTTTGGGAATTGAGAAGAAGAAAGGGGAGGGGTGGATGACTGTCAATTAGAGATGGGCGAATTTCTCAAAAATTCGGTTCGGTCACTTCGCCGAATTTTCCGACAAAATTCGTTTCGGTCCCAATTTACTTCGGCACGAATCACGTTAAAAAACAGCTATTTCCAGGTGCCCAGAGCCTGCAGGGTGGGTGTAAACTTTGGGCCCCTGCTTAAATATGCAGGGAGCTTGGTTTTTTTCTCATACAATGTTTTGTTTTAGTATGACCCACATTACGCGCCGCTCTTAAATCGCTTCACTATAAAATGCCCTGGGCACTTATGGGGGCAAAACTGACCAAAAAACTGAAGCAGGAACTCCTGTAAAGTCTGGCAGCAAAAACTGGAAAAAAACAAACGAAGTCAGGTGGCAAAAATTGTGACGAGTGTGGAGGTGACGGCGGAGCCCCCAGCAGCATGAGGTCAAAAAGTGGCACAATGACATTCTGGAAGTGCAAAACAGTCCAGGCCCCAGAGGGGCACAAAGCACGTGTGGAGGTCACGGTGGCAGCAGCCCGAGGTCAGGGGAGTGGCACAATGACAAATTCTGGAGCTGGCAAAAAAGGGTAGCCAAAGAGTGGTACAATGACACATGTGGAGGGCACGGAAAGGGGCAACGCAAAACAGCATAAGGTAGCAGTGGGACAATGACCAGTGGGAGGGCACGGCAGCAGCCACATCCGGGATGGGGAATGG
>JAODAL010011293.1:0-100719 GCA_025379985.1 Phyllomedusa bahiana | reverse complement strand
AAAATTTTATATTGTCATTTCCGGTCTTTGGAATGCATTTGCAAGGATTCAGTATATGGTATGTCTCCCTGACACACAAGTTTATCTTGTATCACCAATGGTTTGTCTATGTATATATACCTGCCTATATCTACCCATCACTATGCCCCATGACAAAGCGCAGGCGAAATGTGCATTAGAGACGCACATTTTCCCATAAGGTTGTTTTCAGGACTATCTGGTTAAGTATACACTATTAAATTTGCTTATTATGCTAACATTGTTTAAATTGATTTAATTACGCATCATTTTATTTAGTTTTATTTATTGACTTAAAAATTTTAGACATTTTTTACATTTACTCATCTCGGGGTTTTAGTGTGATTCCATTTTGGATGTTGATTTTTAGCATACTTTTTTTGAATCATGCTTATCAAGTTTGTACAGTTTTAAGAATTTTCAATAGAATATATTTTATTTTTATGGCTAATTGCATTGCAATAGTTTGATATTTATTTATGATTGATTACCAACGTGGCATAGAATTGTGGATTTATATGTAATACTAGAATTATTGATAGGTTGTCCCATTTATCTGTATAATAGTAATCTATCCTAAAAATGTCATCATATGTCTATATCATAGTGCGGGATCTGAGTGCACCAAAGACACCCAAATTATGACAACCCGGCGAAGTTAAAGTTCAGTTCAGCTGTGGTATGTGGATTATCCTTTTGGGATCAACAGAAAAAAAAAATGTGTGTAAAACACTGTAAATATTTATGCATCAAGGCAAGAATCAAAGACTATTTATACATCAAAATGAAAACAATAAAGATTTGTTTTCTGCAAGAGGATTCATTTCATTTTTTTTTAAACCACAGGCGAGACCCTAGGGGCACAAAATTTCTTTTAAAAAAATCCCTGCAATCCTAAACCCTTTAATGGAAAAAAATTCATAATTTTCCCCGATTTTTTGTCAAATTATAATAATACAGATTTAATATTTTTGTCAAATTTTTTCAACATTTAGTTTCAATGAAAAAAAAATCTAGTAAAAATATCTAATGTGTTTTTTCCCCAAAAGTAAAATTCACCCAACCTAAATTACCCTTTTTTTTGTACAAGACCCAAAAAATTGCATTGCCTTAGTTTCTTTAGCCTCATTTCAATGGAGGCTTACAAATGTTTTTTTTATAGTTAAATTATACAACCTAAATTTTCAAAAGCGTGAATACTCCATCACATGTTGTATTATATGAATTATTTAGGAAAAATCCCCAAATAAGTCCCAAATGGGCATAAAAACCTCCTGAAATTTTCTCTCTATGTGCATAAAGCCTTGGACTGCATTTACATTATTCATTTTGCCACATGTTTTTGTACTTGATCTGAAGTAAATGAAAAAATGAAAAAGTGATGACAAAAATTTACCAATCTCTACAAATCCAATTTAAAACCCCAAAAAAACAATTTAAAAAAAAGAAAATAATGAAAACTATACAATAGAAATTAACAGAATGTTGCGACAGATCATGATTATTTTTTATTTCAACCACGGGAACTCCGAAAGTAACCCCATACATCAAAACAAAATTTCAGGCTCGTTATACTAACATTAAGGGCTACATTTACAACAGACCATGATCTTAACAAAAACGTTTATACGATCTGGGGGAAACCAACGGACTTTTAAACCCCTTGGACATAAAAGGTTGTAGGCCAAGGGGCCTGCAATGACCTTCTGTACAAGGAAACCCCCACCTAATAGGCATAATTCACTGCAATAGAGAGATACAGGAGTGTATTATAGGAGCAACAATACAATTGTGTGGTAAAGTTCTCAAATGGACTAAAAGTAATTGTGAAAAAAAATCAGTATAGTGTTCTGGGAAAAAATAACCCAAGTAAAGCAAAACAAAAAGTGACTTTACAAAATGCTTTGTTTTTGAAAAAAATTAATTAAATAATATTACATAATTTTTAAATGGAACTGACCCGAACTATAAAATCTGTATTATCCACAAATAAAAACAAAAAAATAGATAAAAATTTCCAAATTGAGTTTTTTTTTCATCCGCCCCCCAAAAACAAATGAATTTAGAAAAATGTCCTCTGTCCCCCAAAAAACCAGTGAATCATCCGCAAAAGGGAAGGTTATAAACTGCGTACAGAAAAACAAATAAAATATTCCGAAAATTAAAACCCCCACAAAAAAATGGCAAGGCGCATTACTTCCCCCTTTTCCCCCCAAAACACAACACACACACACAACAAAAAAAAAAAAAAAAATAAAAAATATATATACATATTTGCGGAGGGGAGGCCGGGGAGAAGTTCTGCCATTTTTTTTCATCTTTCTCAGCTTTTATACCCCATTTATAGTTCTTAGAAAATGTTGATAGAGATGAACGATTTGTATATATTTAAAACTAATGTATGTATGTATTTCTGTATTTGCAAGTTTTCCCCCCACAAGAATGGATAAAAAAAAATTAATCTAAATAAAAAATCCGAAAAAAACAATGGTATATTTTTAAATTTTTCAATTTCATTTATTTCAGAATTAAGTATTTTTCAAATTTCCAACCCGCAGGGATTTGCTTCACAGAACATTTTTTTTCTTAAGAATCCCTCCTACTCTGCATCATTACATGTTTTTTTAAAATTTTTTCCTTTTTGAAACTTGCGTTAAAAAAAAACCCCTTTTTTACAATCAAAACACACTCCCAAAATTTTACCAGGCCAAGACCCAAAACTGTTTAAGGGCACAGGGGCAAAATTTGTAAACCCCACAAGTCTGGAATGGACACAGGGCAATAGGGAAGCTTGGTGAGAAGGGAACAAATGTTGGTGCAAATAAGAAAAAGAAGAAACACAAAATGACTGCAGTCTTCCTTACTCCCTTCAAGATTCCCCCCCCCCACCGCAAGGGTAAGGATGATTCTAGAAAGGGGCGAAATCACCCAGAAATTCATGGAGACATGGTCAATGACCTGAATAGAGTGGCCCCCAGTCTCAAAAATTTCCATTATACCACCATTGTCATGGATTAAAGTCCCCGGGCACCCCAAGGGCACCCTGCTCACACCAGCTATGTTCAAGCCCATTTAAATCTTGCCAATGACCATCTAGTGATCCAAAGGGGCATGGAGAAGGGCCTTTTTTCAGTAGACCAAAAAAAGAAATCTTTTGGGCCCCAAATCCACCGCTGTGTTAGGAAAAGAAAATGGGGGAGAGTACAACCCCAAAAACACCATCCCCAAACCCCCGAAGTATGGGGGGGAAAAAAATCAACGGGAGTCTTTTTGAAAAGGGGGCCTCACGCACCATATTGAAAAAGGATGGGGGCCATGATCAGGAGATTTTTTCCACCAACCTCCGTTCCCATAAACATTGAAGAAGGGGCGTGACGGGTCTTCCAGTAGGAAAAATGACCCCAAAACACAGCTCAATAAGGAAGAGTTCATAAAACTTTCAAGGGCCTGAAAAGGGGCCCAAACCTCTCCAGACATAAACCCCAAAGAAAATTTTTTGGGGGCGAAACTCAAAATTTGCCCATGGGCAGTCCCCCAAAACCTAAAGAATTGGGGGAGAGCTGTAGGTGGGGTGGGCCAAAATCCCCGCGCAGTTTTTGGCAAACTTTTAAGAACGTCTGACCTCTGAACTCAAAAAAGGTTTCTGTAATAAACATTAAGTTCTTGTTTCCTATTTTATCAAATACTTATTTCATGCAATAAAGTGCAAAAGCATTATTTAAAAATCATAGAATGTGATTCTATGGATTTTTTTTTTAGATTCTGTCTCTCACAGTTTGAAGTTACCAACTAAAAAATAAAACTCTCCATTTATGTATGTTGGGAAAATTCAAAATTTTCCATGTATCAAATACTTATTTTCCCCCCTATATATAGTGGGGAAAATATATCTTTATATCTACAGTATATCTTTAGATCTTTTTAAGTATATTACATTAACTTTTGGGGGACAAAAAAGTTTTTGCCAAAAGAAAAAATAATTTTTTACCTTTTTGGTTTAGAATGGAAGAAAAGCAGTTCTACCATTTTTTGTGGGGGTTTTGTGGGGGTTTTAAAGTTTGCGCCATTTACCATGCTATAGATAGATAGATAGATAGATAGATAGATAGATAGATAGATAGATAGATAGATAGATAGATAGATAGATATGGGATAGATAGATACCCCAAATATAGAAAAAAATAGTTATAGGAAATTGATGAAAATATAAAAAAAAAAAAAAAGTTTGGTCACTAACAGCTAAAATAGGTCATTAAGGGATTAAGATCAATTGGAACTCTTGACATCATTTCATGGTTCATTTCTAATTAGTTGGTAATTAAGCTATAACAGTTAGGGTGCTTTCACAGCGCAGTTTTAGTGCAGTTTTAACTGCACTCCAGTTAAACTGCCTTTATTACCAGCAAGCTTCTTGTAGTTGTCTAAATTGTTCAGAAAGGTCTTTCAAGTAAGCAATCAATGACTGTGTTTGAAGTCTTGTGGATTATAACACACTAATTGATCACTCATTTCCAAACAGTTTAGATAAGTGAAAGAAGCTTGCTGGTAATAAAGGCAGTTTATTTGTAGTACAGTTAAAACTGCACCAAACCTGCGCTGTGTGAAAGCATCCGTAGTCGCAAAAAGTGTTCTCTGCTGGGATGGTCTGTTCACTTCAATAAACTGCTCCATCTGCAGATCTCTAGAAGAAATAAAACCAGAAATGGCTTCAATATCTAAACTGTCCGACTTCACAGGAGCCATTCATTAGACCGAATGATAAAATAAAAGCTGACGAGGAGCCACAATACAACACACATTCTGACTGTTCTTACTGATTGACTGTTGATATCATTTATATAATAGTTCACTGCCACACTGAGCTGGAGAAGGGAAATTGCCTCCTCTATAGGAGTCCTAGCAATTATCTAACACTGTTAAACATCTCTGCCGGGAGAACAAAAATAATCAAATCGACCGTTACCCTCATCGGACTTCTTTTTTGTTCTTTGGTAAATATTTGTCTTTGCCTTTTGTGATTCGTTTATGCAGCCTTGTATTCAAAAAGCGAATCTCCTTGTTTCAGAATAGAAAACATTTAATTAAGATTATTTCCGATTCCTAACCCCCCCAAGTGCTGATTAAAGAAGCATGCAATAAGGAAAAGGGGGACCGGACACCTGCTGGTTGTAAACAGGGTATAACAAATGTCCCACAGCTTCAAAACAAGGAAACATGGGCTCCCCTGCTGGTTAGTAATGAGGAAGAAGCCATCCCCTACAGACTGAAATTGCTGAGAGGATAGGAAAGAAAATGGGCTGTGGAATCATATGAGCGTAAGCAGAAAGGAGGGGGATCCATTAATGTAACGACACCGCCTTGTATTGCCTCTGATGGCGAAGGGAGCCTTGAATAACACATTTACAATCAATTGCAGGTTGAGCAAGGAAGTAGTTCATCCTCTAAATACAAAGCTGCTTGTAATATATAAGATTAGACAGTGTAGTCCTCTAGAATCACAAAATCACCACTATTCGTCCTTCAGCCATCGTCTTCTAACTCTAGATTCTAACATTTAGACTCCCTGCTCCTATAAGGATTGCAACCATTAAGGTGTGCGTGTTGCTGCAACAATACAGAAGCAAGAGAATCAGGAATGAATTTGTAGAATTTGCAGAAGACATCAAGATTCGAAATCCAAAAAAAAATTACGAAATATGTTTAAATCTCACAAAGGACAATATGTGTAAGGCATTGGCATGTTTTGACTATGTGTGTCTGGGTTTTCTCTAGGTCCTTCAGTTTCCCCCACACTCAGGGTCGGACTGGTAAAAAAAATCAGCCCTGGCACTAAGCCCCCAGCTGCCCTCATACATTATCCGCTTACTTTATGTAGCTTGTTCTCGCTCCTCACCACTTTATAAAATAAACTTCACTATAAAGCTGCTTTCACAGAGAGTATTTTTGGTGCCTTTTTGATGTGTTTTTGGTGCGTTTTTGTGCAGAGAGGCAGAGTAGTTAATGCTGAACATTTCTGCACAAAAAAAAACGCATCAAAAAATGCACCAAAACCGCTCTGTGTTAGAGCTCCCTACATACAAGCAAGAAAGAAACAGTGGTGCAGAGAATCCGGGACAAGCCCACACTGACACTACATAAGCACCAGCACAACCTACAACCCCACCAATCACATCACCAGCTCAGGTCACCATCACATGAACACAGCACTGACTCAACATAGAAGTAAACTTACCCCTGACAGCAGAGACTCACAGAAGACGTCATCTCAGATGGGAGTTGTCTTCTCTTTTTCTTTTTCATCTGGCCCAAACCTCCATGACGTCTTCCCTGATGAGTTTTTCCCTTCCATTTCTTTCTCTGTCCGGTACAGCATGCAGTGTCCTCTTCTAGTGGTCACTACTCGTCCCTGTAGAATTTACCACAAATACATCTTAGACTCCTCTCTTTTCCAGCACTTTCCTATCAATTCCCCAAACAGCACATGTTAGACCCTAAAAATTAGAAATTAATGTCAGATAAGTGGCATGTAAATAGGTAGACCCCCATTGGGTAGGTAAACAGGGCCTTCCTCCATTAATTTGGTAGGTAGACAGGGCCTACCCCCAGTAACTACCCAGGTAGCTGGGGCTGCCCCCAGTAATTAGCCAGTTACCTAGGGCTGCCCTCAGTAATTAGCCAGGTAGGGCCAGTAATTAGCCAGGTAGGGCCAGGGCCAGGGCCAGTAAGTAGCCAGGCTGGGCCGTTATGTAGACAAACAGGGCCAGTATATAGCCAGGCAGGACCAGAATATAGGCAGGCAGGACCACTATGTAGCCAGGCAGGGCCAGTATATAAGCAGGCAAGGTCACTTATAGGTAGGCAGGGCCAGTATACAGGCAGGCAGGGCCAGTATATAGGTAGGCAGGGCCAGTATATAAGTAAGCAGGGCCAGTATAGAGGCAGACAGGGCCACTTATAGGTAGGCAGGGCAGCATATAGGAAGGAAGGGCAGTATATAGCCAGGCAGGGCCATTATATGGGCAGGCAGGGCTGATATATAGGTAGGCAGGCAGGGCAGTATATAGGTAGGGGCAGTATATAGGTATGCAGGCAGGGCAGTATGGGGCAGTATATAGGTATGCAGGCAGGGCAGTATATAGGTAGGCAGGCAGGGCAGTATATAGCCAGGCAGGGCAGTATGGGGCAGTATATAGCCAGGCAGGGCAGTATGGAGCAGTATATAGTGATCCAGGGCAGTATGGGGCAGTATATAGCCAGGTAGGGCAGTATGGGGAAGTATATAGCCAGGCAGGGCAGTATGGGGCAGTGTATAGCCAGGCAGGGCAGTATGGGGCAGTATATAGCCAGGCAGGGCAGTATATAGCCAGGCAGGGCAGTATGGGGCAGTATATAGGTATGCAGGGCAGTATGGGGCAGTATATAGCCAGGCAGGGCAGTATGGGGCAGTATATAGGTATGCAGGGCAGTATGGGGCAGTATATAGCCAGGCAGGGTAGTATGGGGCAGTATATAGGTATGCAGGGCAGTATGGGGCAGTATATAGGTATGCAGGGCAGTATATAGGTATGCAGGGCAGTATGGGGCAGTATATAGGTATGAAGGGCAGTATATAGGTATGCAGGGCAGTATGGGGCAGTATATAGGTATGCAGGGCAGTATATAGGTATGCAGGGCAGTATGGGGCAGTATATAGGTATGCAGGGCAGTATGGGGCAGTATATAGGTATGCAGGGCAGTATATAGGTATGCAGGGCAGTATATAGGTATGAACAGGGCTAGTAGTTTAAAAAAAGTAATAAAACCAATACTTACCTGAAGTCTCTGCCTCCTCTTCTCTTCTTCCATCCTCCGGTGCGGCCGCTCACTCCCGGGTGCGGGCCGCTGAGCAGGCGTGCGATGATGTCATCACAACGCGCGCCTGCCCCGCAGCCTCCTGGGAGCTGAACAGACGGGATCAATAGATCCCAGCTGTTCAGCCTCGGCTGCTGCCTGCACCGCGCGATGCAGGCGGCGGCCGTGATGGCTGCATGGCTGGGTCGGTGACCCAGCTGTGCAGCGAGGGAGGGCCTGTCGGCCCGCTGCCACAGGGGTCTGGTCGCAGATGCGACCATTGCGGCCCCTGTGCGTGCGCCGGCACTATGGGCAGTCCAGGCCTGCCCACACTCTAACAGACATACTGATAGTTAATTCTGAAATTTAGATTGGGAGCTCCAATGTGAATCTTTGTACAGCACTGAGGAATATAACAGAACTATATAAATGAATAAAAAGATATAATATAATATATTGGAAAGTGGAGTTTTCCTTAAAAAGGAGTATCCAGTTAAAAAAAAAAATGATTAGGGAATTTCAAGTTAATGAACTTCATCTGTTGCCCAAAGTGGAGAATGGATGCAAAGACCTTCTCTTGCTCTGAAGGACCCATCATGTCCTGCATTACTCAGAAAACCTTCTAATGTGCATAGGTACTGTGTAATGCTTCACTTCTCCTGTGGTGGTGCTGCAGGGACATTTAACACTTCCTGCCAGGTTTACTAACAGATTACAGCTCATTTCTGAGACTCCCAATAGGGGGACACTTTGTTATCAGCATATTATCATGAACCCTACTAAGAAATATGAATCATCCAATGCGGAGAACCCATTTAAAGTTCAGTAAAAAAAAAAAAATTCCATTGGGGCCAGGGTGGTCCAAAAAAGAAAAAAAAATAGGTAAAATAAGCATTTTGAAAGATATATACGCCTTCTGTTTATCTCCTTAATGCTTTTTTGCTAGTTTAAAATAAAATGCTGTTCTAGGCTTGGATCCCTGAAGGCATTGTTCCCTCAGGAATTTCATGATAAAAAAATATTGAAACATTATCAATATCTATCATATCAGACTTTGCTTTATTTGAAAATGTTGCTTACTTATAGATACAGTAGGGACAGATTTACTTAGCTTGGCTTTTAACACACCGTTCTAAGTGGCAAGGCTGCTGAAGTCAAATGAGAATTTATTTAGAAGCAGACTTTTTATAAATTAGTTGGATCTGTGGTTGACTGTACGCCAAACTGGGCATCTATGCCACGAATGAGCTTGTGTAGATTTCCACTATAATTTATGCCAAAAACAAGCATCAATCTGTTGGTCTGTAAAAAGCCTCTCCCCATCCCAAAAACTTCTACCCCGTTCAGGTTAGTTTTTACCCCTTAAAAGGCTTTTCTCATTACAAAGATTAGCTTTCAACATAACGGGACAGTTAATTGAAGACTTTTTCTAAATACATTGGTTGAATCGATTTTACTTTAGTCATTAGATAAAAGTGTTTTTTATGTGCTCACAGGTTTCTTTGGTTACTTGCATACCAGTTGGATGTCTTTTATCTGATTAGCAGAGAGCACAGAGCAGGGAGTGATATCACCCCACTGACAGACTGAGATAAAAAGCAAACTAACTATATTTAACAAGATTAACTTCACTAAACAAAAGATACATGTGCTGTGAGGACTGAAAAGAACGGCTTTGTCAATAATCTTGTTAGAGACATCTCCTGCACTGTTAGAGTAATGGCTTAGCTCACTCGAAGATGAATATCACTGTTGTAGAACACCCACATCCTGAGGAGACGGAGTAAGTGCAAAACTGCTAAAACTCAGTATAACAGCGTGGTGAGAAAACCCATTTGACTCCTTCAGGTCACAGCTATGTTCGGATTTTTAGTTTTTGTTTTTTTCCTCCCTTCCCTGCAGGAGTCATAGCTTTTTTATTTTTCCATCTTCATAACATATGAGGGCTTGTGCTTTGCACGACAAGACACTGAAATCACCAACAGTTTTTTGCCATTATGAATTTGTTTTCTTCTACAGTATTCACTTTATTGGAGAAATTAAAGAGAACCTGTCACATACCCTGTTTCCACAAAAATAAGACAGTGTCTTATATTAATTTCTGCTCCTAAAGACGAGCTAAGACTTATTTTTAGGGGATGTTTCTTTTTTCTATGAACAATAATTCACATTTATTGTTGAACAAAACATCAACATGTATTAATATACTGTAGTTATTTCATCACAAACATTAGCATAAGGAGGCAAACTCTGAATTTCATAACTAAAAATGCACTTATTTTCGAGGAAACAGGGTAGTTTATGCCCCCATTGCTGAGGGCATCACAAGCTAGTGTCAGACCTGCTGTTTCCAGCACTGTGTCCCTTATTGTTTAAAATGCTGGAGTTTTCATGTATTTAATACTCAAATCTGCAGTTTTCAGCCAGAAGAGTCATTCTATGAGTCATTCAAAGAGTCAGTTTTTTTTCAAACCCCGACCACCTGAGGCTAACCCCAGCCACCTCAACTGATAAACCTATTACTTTGAATAGGAAGAAGCCTTTGGTGGGCGGTGCAAACACCTGCTCATGAATAAGATTTGAGGGGTAAATGCTCTAAAACTGCTGCATCTTACAGAATAAGGGGCACAGCGCTGGAAACAGCAGGTCTGTCACTAGCTTGTGCTGCCCTCAGCAAGGGGGACATAACCTATGTGGCAGGTTCCCTTTAATTTATATTTTAATAGATCAGACTTTTACAAATGCAGTGATACCAATTATGTGTAACTTTTTTTTATTTGTAAAATGGCAAAAGGGGTGGATTTGAACTTTCAATATTGATTATTTTTTAAATTACTTTAACAGTTAGTCCCCCTAGCTTAATTAATCACCACGGGGGCAGACCCTGCCGAGGATGTATTAGGTTTATCAACATAGCAGCTGTGAGCCGACCGTTCCTGAGAATGAGTGAGGCGGCACTTGTGGCTGTTCTTTCCATTCACTTCTATGGGAGCTCCTGAATATAGCCGAGCACACTCACTTGGCTATATTCGGAACTCCCATAGAATTAGATGGGGAGGACAGCCACAAGCACTATGCTCCCCATTCTCATTTATGGTCGGCTCACAGCTAGCTGCCAGCGACATGTGTAGGACTTTTTACTTTGTGGTAAAACCCCTTTAAAGGGGTTTTCTCATTACAAGCTTTCACAGACTTTAGCTTTTGATTTCTTTAGGGCTTGTCCCCACAGCAAGGGTTTTCGGTCGGTTTTTCAGACGGTTTGCAGTTTTAGAAACCATCTGAAAACCTGCAAGCAACGCTCCCCCATAGACTTCAATAGAAAAACCGTTCAGTAGTCCCCACTGAACAGATTTTTCGCCGGGCGGTATTTCACGCCGCAGGTTTAGAACATGTTCATTCTTCCGCCAACGGAAAATTAACATTGGAGTGGGGATCCCACCTCTGGAACCCGCACCTATCTTGGGAATGAGCACCCAAAAGTTTTGGCTCAGAATAGAAAAGCAGTCATGCTTACCCATCACTCTCTATTCTGTGCTATGGGAGTTCCGAGTACAACCAAACACACTGCTCCCCTGTACTCAGAACTCACAGACTTAAGGGGTCGTTTACATGGCACAGGTCAAATACCGGTTGGAAATCCCGACCGATATTTGCTCTGTATAGGGGCCGTGTACACGGCACGCAGGGGGGCGGCTTTTGTCCGCTGTTTGCGGACAAAGCTCTCCCCCTTCGGGCCGACATGTTCATGTTCTGCCCGAAAACCGAGCGAAAGAATGAATCTGTTCTATGTTTTTCGGACCACCGGCGGTCTGAAAAACCGTCCAGCGGAAAACCCTTGCAGTGGGGACTGCTGCACAGATTTTCCATTGAGGTCTGTGTAAAAAGTTGACACCCAGTTTACAGATGACTTTCAAAACCGAAAACCATCTTTAAACCGGGTGAAAACCCAGACCGTGGGGACCTGCCCTAAGAGTCATGGGTAAGCGTGACTGTTTCTCCCTTCTGAGCCAAAATTTTTGTGGGCCCATTCCTGAGTGAGATGCATGTCCTAGAGGTAGGATCCGTAACCCATCACACTTTGATGGCATATCATATCAATATGGCATTAAAGTGCATGGTCGGAACACCCCTATGAACAATATCTTATTGAAGACCATGCATACTTTTCAAGTCACTTTCCAAATTTAGAAGGTGATAAGAAAAGTTTCAAATCTTACTGTCTATTTGTTACAGATCATTGTTCACAACAGTTTACAAAAAAAAAGTATATACTGCTTTATTAGGGTATGGATTTCAGTAGATGATGTGATGATGTTCTCTACAATCACTTGCAGATACTTTACTTTTTATGTCAATTAAAGGAAATATACAGTAGTTCTGAGGCTAGAACAGCTCAGTGGGTTTATCTGCAGTCCCATGAAAAATCCAAAATCACATACTGCTATACTGTGATCAGTTTTGGCAAGCTACTATTCATAAAGCACTTAGCTCTGCTAACAATACAGGTGACTGGCTGGAGAATTTAGAGTCTAGAGATTTTAACTATAATATATGCGTAGAGTCACCATGAAAGCCTCGAGGTCCCTGCTACTGAATACAGAATACGTTCCAGAAGGTTGCATAGAAGTAATTGGCGTTTGACCCCTTCAGAAAGGAGCAAGAGTTCATGCTTCCTCGCAAAATAACCTTTACATTCCCAAGTCATGGGTCACATGTGACAGTTTCTGGGGTTATGCCCTCAGGCTCCCGAGGTTAAAGTCAGGCCACAGATTGCGGGGCCCCTGCTGCCAGGTGGTTGACTTAAGGCAGCACTCCAAACCTGTCACATCAGTCTCATGGCTAAAGTGCAACTGTCTTGTGTTTATTGGTGTAACGTCTATTAGTGTCCCTCAGCTGCAGTGATAAACATTACACACACAAATGTATCTCCAACCTGACAGTGACAGAAAGCCGCCATGTCTTTAGTCTCAATATTTACATGATAAGATGTCAGCCTCCCCCAGCCTTTCTTAAAGCAGATGGCACAAGCCTGAATACGGAGATGTCTCTGGAATTCTTACAAGGCCTCTAAAAAGTATCGCCTGACTTCTTAACTCTTCTAAGGCCTCATTTATATGTTCTGGGACCAGGTTTTAGTTACTGAGATACATCATGGTTGAAAACTTTTAGATGTGCAATAAAGGTCAGAATTTTTTACTAAATCGCATAGTGTCTTGCAACTTTTTTCCTCCATAGGAAGTCTTCTTGTTAGTACAGACAAAAAGATTGTTTTACCAGGAACTGTTTATATAAAAAAAATCAATGTATTTCATGCAGGTAAAAAGCTCTCAAGTCTTTATATGCATTTTTTTTTTCATTTAAAATTAGTTTGTAAATTGAAGCCAGTGGGGCAAAAAGACTTCAAAAGACCCTATCTAAAGTATGCTGAATTGTGCCAAAATTCAACATACTCTCTAATGTTCTCTAAATGGTCTCACTCCTACATCTTCGCCTGAAAGGAGTTGTCCTGTTCTTTTCTTTTTTAATTAATTAGACTCACTATGGGCTATAGTGTCTATATAAACTTTATTGCAATGTGTTATATATCTGTGTGTTTTATATTTTTATTTTTCTTACTATGTGTATGGTAGTAAGTGATGACGTTCCGGTCTGTACACTGCATACACTAAAAGAGAGCCGGCTGGCCTGCTGACTAGTGTGCATGTGTGCCAGTCAGGTTGCCATCCCTGCTATAGTGTAGCCATCCACCACCCTTCACAAACGCTGTGTCACACTATTCTGTACAGTGTGACGTTTCAATCGGGGAAGGCTGCTGGTGATCACACTATTGCAGTGACAGCCTTCTTACTAGTGTGCAGGCATGCTAGTCGGTAGGCCGGCCGGCGCTTCTGTACTGTAGCCGCCTGCAGTCCCACCTAAATGCAGCATTACACTATACAGAGTACTGTGACAAAGGGCGGTGGGTATGGCCAGCTGTTCTACACTCACCGGCCTCTTTATTAGGTACACCTGTCCAACTGCTCGTTAACACTTAATTTCTAATCAGCCAATCACATGGCGGCAACTCAGTGCATTTAGGCATGTAGACATGGTCAAGACAATCTCCTGCAGTTCAAACCGAGCATCAGTATGGGGAAGAAAGATGATTTGAGTGCCTTTGAACGTGGCATGGTTGTTGGTGCCAGAAGGGCTGGTCTGAGTATTTCAGAAACTGCTGATCTCCTGGGATTTTCACGCACAACCATCTCTAGGGTTTACAGAGAATGGTCCGAAAAAGAAAAAACATCCAGTGAGCGGCAGTCCTGTGGGCGGAAATGCCTTGTTGATGCCAGAGGTCAAAGGAGAATGGGCAGACTGGTTCGAGCTGATAGAAAGGCAACAGTGACTCAAATAGCCACCCGTTACAACCAAGGTAGGCAGAAGAGCATCTCTGAACGCACAGTACGGCGAACTTTGAGGCAGATGGGCTACAGTAGCAGAAGACCACACGGGTGCCACTCCTTTCAGCTAAGAACAGGAAACTGAGGCTCCAATTTGCCCAAGCTCATCGAAATTGGACAGTAGAAGATTGGAAAAACGTTGCCTGGTCTGATGAGTCTCGATTTCTGCTGCGACATTCGGATGGTAGGGTCAGAATTTGGCGTCAACAACATGAAAGCATGGATCCATCCTGCCTTGTATCAACGGTTCAGGCTGGTGGTGGTGGTGTCATGGTGTGGGGAATATTTTCTTGGCACTCTTTAGGCCCCTTGGTACCAATTGAGCATCGTTGCAACGCCACAGCCTACCTGAGTATTGTTGCTGACCATGTCCATCCCTTTATGACCACAATGTACCCAACATCTGATGGCTACTTTCAGCAGGATAATGCGCCATGTCATAAAGCTGGAATCATCTCAGACTGGTTTCTTGAACATGAGGAATGCTTCCAGCACCTTGTTGAATCTATGCCACGAAGAATTGAGGCAGTTCTGAAGGCAAAGGGGGTCCAACCCGTTACTAGCATGGTGTACCTAATAAAGTGGCCGGTGAGTGTATAGTGTATGCAGTACTAACAGATAACATTGTGACTGGAAACGTCATCACTTAGGGTGCGTTCACACGGCAAAGGACAAAAACAGCAGAACCGTCCATTACAACCAGTTTTTGGACTGTTTTTGACACAAAAAACGGTCAGTTTTTTGGCGGTTTTGGTTTTTTTAACTGTTTTTGTCCGGGTTTTTTCAGCAGTTTTTGGACTGTTTTTCAAGTAGAAAAGTATACTGAGTGCAAAAGTATTCCTAATTGGTGCAAGAAACCATGTGATTTGCAGCGGGTGCCCTGATCGCAGTGAGGAACGGTGTGCTGCACCGCATCTCATTCACTTAGACGCTGCGGCCATGTTGGGGGTTAAACAGCATGGGTGGACAGCAGCTTCTCCCCCCCCCCCCATGCTGTAACCACCGGGTGTTAACTGGGTTAAGGTGTTAAAACCCAATTTCCTTAGCATAATCTACACCCTACAATAACCATCCTGCTAGTATACTATAGGAACCTGTCTGTCCCTCATTTTATATCTTCTTTCTCCTTCCTTGTAGATTATAAGCCTTTATAGGCAGGATCTTCCGTTCCTTTGCATCAGTTGGTCGGTTATTTACTGTTATTATTGTGCTTTTTTTGTTCTTGTTTTATGTATTTAGACTTTTTTTCTGTGTACATTGGCTATACTGTTTTTTGCTGTAACGCCGCAGACTGTTCTTCAAAAAATATAAGTATACTTTTTGTTAAGATGGGAGCCTATGGATGATTGAAAATGCTCAGTGGCATCTATTAGAAGTATCCATAGAATATATGTTTCCCCTAAATTAATGCGAGAGCCTAGAAAAATCGTCCAGAATATGGCAACTCTTAAAAAAAAACAAAAAAAAATGGAATCAACAACCCCATCTGTACTGAAGTTGTGTATAGTACTGTATCTCAACCCCATGTACTTTAATAGAGTTGAGGTGCAATGTAGCGCCATTTTATAAAGAAAGTTGTCATGTTTTTGTCATCCTGAGCAATTACTTCACATAGCAACACAGCAAAAACTCTTTCACTTCATGTACTGGCATTTCACTGATAACCTTATTTCCTCTTAGGATGAGTTCACACGGCGTCTTTGCCGTGTGAACATACCCTTAGAGAGCTACATTATAAGACAATAGAGGTTAAATATGGATCTGTATTTCAGTGTTTCGGCCTCTGTTTTCTTTTAAGCAGCAAATATAGCTCTATGATAGGAAATTCAACCATCAGCAAAATGCCAGCAAACTTCAACTATTTCCAGCATCTGATTTATGCAGTGATGTCTATACATAGATGGGATCTCTTTTATATGAACTGTTATATGGAGAAGAATAACAAAGCCCACTCATTCCAACGTTATAAAATTATAATATGTAATAGAAACATCCCTTTAATCAACATGAATATTGGCATACATATTGGTGATGCATAAGACGTGACTGTAGCCGGAGCAGCCATAAAAACTCCTATGGGGCCCAGAGGTTGACGGGGTCCATTCAAGTCCAAGAACATTCTGCCTTTTTGTAGGGAATAACAAGTTAGTGGTTTTCTACTATTTGGCTTCACTATCTGAGTTCTCTGTTATATGGCGCTATTATTTTTACCTTTAATTATTATTATTTTGCAAAGGGTCCCAATAATTTCTAGTTATGCCCCTGTTTAACAGGACATTAGGAATGAGGAGATAGTCTCAGTCTACTATGAAATAGTGTTTTGCAATAGGTATTAGAAATGTGTGTAGCATCAATGTGTGTAGTAACAAATCATTTATGGTAGAAATTAGCTTTTGTTTGTTTTAGAGGGATGGAGTTTAATGAAATTCAGCCATAGATAACGAAACAACTATAAGAAGACGAATACTAGGGCGTACTAGTATATTTCAAAAGGCTTATGGGAAGAGAACTGATATACTAGTTAACAGTAAGCACAGCACTCAATGCCAAGCAGTAGTTACAGAAGAAAACAATATTTTGGGGTGGATTACTTTGGTCTCTAAAGTGTAAAAATGATATAAGAGATTTACTAAAGAACTAGCAGGACAACGTGTGATCCGCTAACTTCAGGGTACCCCTCTAAGGAAGTGTTCACACCTCCACTGAGCATGTATTCCCAGAAAAGCTTTCAATGTAGACCTCTGATGAAGGCCTGTGGTGTATCCCACTATATAGACATACAGTTGGCTACATCATACAGCCAAATACTTTATTTCTTGCTGTATAGAGTCATGTACTCTCCCAAGGCGAGGACAATCTTTTGGCTTCTGCTAGTAAAGCTCTTTAGATATTTTTGTGTATACTGTATATATACTAGGAGCTGAGATCTCTCTAAACACCACCTAACAAGAAGGGATGATCTGAAAAGGGCATGCCCATTTGTTGAACAAAAAAAGTTTTAAACATGAAGGGGGGCATATATGAAAACTGTCTAGAACTTTCTTTCTTGCCCATAGCAACCAATCAGAGCTCCCCTTTCATTTTTCAGAGCACTATATGAAATAAAACAAAGAAAGTCTTAGACCTGGACAGTTTTCATACATGAGGCTCTAATAGTTTATATTGTTACCAATTAATTATATATATTTCTATATAGGTAAATTATTGCTTGCTATAAGCACTTGGTTAGGATCCTAGCAAACAGCAAATCTATATCAGAATCAACACAAAAAAGACTCAAAGGAAATACATTGGCCAGGTATTTAAAGTGAACAGTACACAATACTCCAAAACAAATTATAAAAAAAATTAATGCTGGTAATGCCACTCAATATATTATATATACCAAAAAGAAAGAGGACTTGATACAAAAAAAATAAGAAAAATTATTTTATTTAAATATAAAATTCATATCAAATAAACAAAACAAATATTTGTTTAACCTGAACGACGAACCAACACATAACAGGTGGGAAAACAAGGTGGAGGTAATCACAGATCATAGATTATCCAAGTCCCTATTTAGTACATCTTAACCATCATTCAGTTAAAGAGGTTTTATCATCTGAAGCTTTCACATGCCTGAGCTACTTCTATCAGTTTCAGTTTCAAATCCAGGGGCGAGTCTCTCCTCTAAATAGGCATGTATCTCCTCCCAGGAGGCGAGTCTCCCCTCACTTAAGAGCTGTGACATCGTCATTCTGTGTTAGCAGAGGAAGGGGGAGGTTATCAGCTCTGCAGCCCTCCTGTTCTGCTTCACATGGCTGCAGTGCTGTCATCTGCCTCCCAGGCAGCACAAGCTCAGAGCACAGAGCCTGCATTGCTGGAATCAGCTATACACATATGAACTGTTGAAACACATATGAGGAATGCACACTGCCCTTCCCCCCTCCCCCATCTGTTAACAGGCAGGAGGGACAGCAGACTGTATAAGGCTGTTATATGGGGGGAGCACAGGGTATAAGACTGTGTTATATGAGGGGAGCACAGGGGAGAGAATTGTATAAGACTGTGTTATATGAAGGGAGAGAGAATCTATCAGATAAATAGATAGTCAGTAATTCACCTTAGAGCTGGGAGATGAGTATAGAGCCCGCAGCCCTCTCAGACAGTTAGTTTCACTTTTGATTTACACAGAGGGGAGTAAGCACAGAGTGCACGGAGTGCAGGTAGCCAAGCAGAGCACAGTGGGGCGTGTCACAACAGGCTGAATGACATATCAGTCAGCCAATCACAGAGAAAGGGAGCGTGTCGTGACCAGCTGCAGCAGAAATAGCTATAGATGCACAGTTTAACTCATATCTGCTATACTAAGTGACTTAGGTAAAGCAAACCAATTACAAAAGTGCTTATTTTTACTTTCCCCATAATCTGAGATATGATCTTTATATGATCTTTATAGCAAGAAAACCACTTTAACATATAGTATTAGACCTGTACACATGGAACTAGGATAGTACATGTATAGTATGCATAGTATACAGTATCAAATCATATTACTTATAATGGAAGGCTCCACAATGCCTTCCCCCAGATGCCCCAATGCATGTTTCACCAATGCTCTCCCTGAGGAAGCTATCTTTTTGGTATATATATAAAGCTATATCATATTAGAAGAATATGGAACCTGCAGTTTCTCCTTCACAGTGTACACACTCTTTGTAAACCTTCAAAAACGATCCCAGTCTCCTAAAGACAAGCCTAGAATAAGGCAATGGGACAAGAATTGCATCTGCATGTTTGAATGTGAGACGGCATACCATAATAAGGTAGAAAAGAGCAGAAATATGGAGAAATCTAGTGTAACCAACACTATGGATTGGTGTTGGTTACTGACACTAAATTAAGGACAAACATCACGCCAGAATAAGAAAGCATGAAAGAAAAGATAATACATCTACAAGATCCATGCATAGGGATCCAAATCGACCCACACATATCCGGGTTAGACACAATGTAATAAGATTTCTTTATGATTCAACTTATTCTATAATCCAACACACTTTGTTCTTAGTTTGCGAATAACTAAAATACATTCATGGTATTCCAAGCATCTTGCAGCGCTTCCTCCTTGATATTAACCACAGAGATGTAAACTTTTAGTGGGCCCTGGCTTAACCACAGGAGATAGAGATAAAACATTTTTATGATTTCAAATAAAATAAGCAGGACTTTGAGGTTGTAGAACACAATGAAAATGTAACAGAGAAGGTAATGTAGAGAATCTCACATCTAATTCTCCAAGGAACACTAGAATCTCATAACTTTTCGGGCTACATTAAAAGCTCTTCATCAGACGAAGATGCAGCCCATTAATTTGAGGGTTTTTAATATAGCCCAAAGGGTTGTATAATTGTAATGGTGACTGGGGATTTCCTGCAGCAGGCACGTTTTGGCCCTAACTCGTTATGTTACATTACATGTTAGCAGGACTCAGCCACGGTCTGTTCAGGCAATTTTTGTCATTAGTTGAACTGTCCTTTACTGGCAGAGCTGGTATAGATAGTCCATAGCATATGACCTACATGATTGTGTGATTGGTGCTATACCTGCATAGGTTCTTACTGAGAGCATTGGTACTGTTTCAGTAATAAGAGCGTTCAAGGAAGCCTCGAATGTTAGAGCTTGTCATGAGTAGAAGATATGTTACATAGATTGAAAGGCAGAAAAAAGTCTCCAATCTGGCAATCAGAATAAATCCCTGGATCAACAACGCTTTTACAGAATCCTAGGTCCACATGTATGAAAACTGTCTAGGTCTAAGACTTTCTTTGTTGCCCATAGCAACCAATCAGAGCACCCCTTTCATTTCTTATAGTGCTCTGGAAAAATGAGAGGGGCTCTTTGATTGGTTGCAACAAAGTGAATTTTAGACCTATACAGTTTTCATACATGTGACCCTTAGTCACTATGACTTATTATATTATTACACTCTAGAAATGCATCCAGACCCTTTTTGAACTCTGTTATTGAACTCACCATGACAAGCTCCTCTGGCAGAGAGTTCCACAGTGTCACTGCTCTTACAGTAAAGAATCCTCTTCTATGTTTATGTAGAAATCTTCTTTCCTTTAGGCATACAGAATGCCCCCTTGTTCTAGATACAGTCCTTGGTATAAATAGATCTTGGGAGAGATCTCTATTTTGACCATTGATATTTTTAAACATATTTATTAAGTCCTCCCGAAGCCATCTTTTTTTCTAAACTAACTAATCGTAATCTTGCTAATCTTTCTGAGTATTGTAGTCCACCCAGTCCTTTTATTTCTTTTGTTGCCCAGTGTTAAACCTGATCAAGCTCTACCATGTCTATGTTAGTTGAATTTTCATTCAGCTTATGATGCTTGAGATTCCTTTGCTTAAATAACGCTAACCAGCAGTTACCCACATAACTGGTATGTCATCTGAGCAACTCTTTTCATTCAAGCAAATTTTTTCAACATGTTCTATTAGTACCCAATATAGTGTCTGGGCATCATCAATCTGAAATGAGTTGTCCAGTTGGAGCATACTGTACTGTGTAAAAGTTTTAGACGGGTGTCGAAAAAATGCTACAAGTCCTAGAGGTGATGATAAGGCCTCCACAGAGCCCTGATCTCATCATTAATGAGTCTGTCTGAGATTACATGAAGATAGAAGAAACTGAGCAGCTACATCCACAGAAGATCTGTGGTTATGTCTCCAAGATGTTTGGAACAACCTCCCTGCCAAACTCCTTCAAAAACCGTGAACAAGTGTACCTAGAAGAATTGATGATGTTTTAAAGGCAAAGGAAAGCCACACCATTTAGAGACTTGATTTTGATTTCTCTTTTGTGCATTCACTTTGAATTTAGTTAATTGTTAAAAATAAACTAATAACACTTCTAGTTTTGAAAGCATTCTTACTTTTTAGCATTTTTTAACACCTGCCCTAATATTTTTCAGAGTACTGTATATAATAATGTAAATAAATAATGAAATAACACAGATATTGAATTAGTGCTGCATATATTTAACCGCTTCTTGAAAGTCGATCATAATAATATGGCTCTTCAATTTTTTTCCTCCCCATCTACTAAGAGCCATAGGTTTTTATTTTAAAATTTTTCCATCTACATAGATATATGAGGGATTTTATTTTGTGGGACGACGTACTTTTTAATGCTGTCATTAAACGCACTATTGAATATACTGGGAAACCACACGAAAAATTCTAAGTGGTGTTCACTATTCAGTATAAATGAGGCGTTATCTGTATTCTGCAGGTTAATATGATTCCATAAATACCAAATGTTGTTTTTTTGTTATGTTTTAGTACCACAAAAAAAATCCAAACATTTTCTATCTCTCAAGTTTGCGCTGCAGTGCAATTTTCTGTAACCCATAACTTTTTGTATTCCCACCTATGGACCTGAGTTGGGGTGAAATGCATGTTTTATTGGTACCATTTTGGGATAGATGCAACTTTTTGATCACATTTTATTCCAACTTTTAGGGGCTGTAAAATGACCAAAAAAAACTGCAGTTTTGTTGTTTGGAATTTTTTTTTCTTCTACACTGTTTAGCGTATGACTTAAATGATGTTATATTTTATTAAATCATACTTTTACGGATGCAGCGATAATAATTATGTGTAACTTTTTTTCAGATTTAATTTTTTTATTTATAAAATGGCAAAAGGGGGGATCTGAACTTTGAATATTTTTTTTATTTTTGGATATTTAAACTTTTTTTTTATTATTCTACATTAGTTTTAAGTCCCTCTATGGTACTTGACTACTAAGGGCGTGCAATTTTTAGTATACACTTCTGCATTGTATAAACAATGTAGAAGGGTGTTCAAAGATGCCAGTTTAGCACCTTCTGCCTGGGGCAGGAAGTGTTAGAATCACAGACATGGCTGCTTCCCCACACTCTAACATATCAGCACCCCACGATCTCGCCACATGGGTGCTGAACGCTGTGAGGAATGGTGCCCAGCACCGTTTCTCATCCTTTCAGATGCACAGCCTCCATCACCACGCCATCTAAAGGGTTAAACAGCAAAGAATGGAGCTGACTCCATTCCCTGCTCTAAATAGAGGGTGTCAGTTGACACCAGCCTCCTACGTAGCAGGATTACTGAATAATTCCACTACACAGAACCTTACTGGCACCAGGACAAATGGTATATCCTGTGTTGGTAAGGGAAGGAGTTGTGCTATCAGTCACATAATAGAGGTCTGACCACTGGGACCCCCACTGATCATGAGAATGCAAATCCCAAATGGCTTATCGACAGCTTATCCATTCACTGTCTAAGATGAATAGGTGATAAATGTATGAACGCTGGTGGGGTCTGACTGGTGGGACTCAAAGTGATTATGAGAACAGGGCTACCGAGTGCCCCATCGACTCCCGCTTCATTTACTGCTTATGGGACTGAGAGTGACCTGTAGTTGATAGATGATAAGTGTAATATTATGGAGGCCTGACCACTGGGACCCCCAGCAATCAAAAGAATAGGGGTCCTGAATGCCCCATCCACTCCCACTTCATTTACTGTCTATGAGACTGAAAGTGATTGGATTTAAAGATGATAAATTTGTGGTGACAAATCTTTCGGGCCCACAGTAGTGGCCTTAACTTGAGTAGGTGATAAATGCTAAATGGGTGGAACACCACCACTAACCCCCCTAAATGGAACAGAGGACCTTGGTCCCACATTTTCCTCAGTTGCAGCACCATAGCTAAAAGAAAGTTTCAAGGGGTTTAAATCAGATAAGTAAGTTGATCATAACTGCAGCTAGAGCCCTAATTAGAAGTGACGTGAAGCACACCTGATGTCTCCTGAAGGCATATTTAGGATGCCAGCTATGAAAATGCTACCTGCTGTTGCTCACATGTAGTGCCACAGCTTGGGCTGTGTTACATTCATCAAGATTTAGCTTAGTAGCAGATCTTTACCGAAAATGTAAACAGCCTGAAGATAGAATACAATACTGTCCAAATGAATAAATTTTACAAAAATCATTAATTTCCCTAAAAACTTCCCTCACAATATCCCATAATTGCACCCTACTACTGTGGGACTGTATATAAAGAGTTGATCTTAATCTTAGTCTCTCATATTCTTATCTAAATACCTAATTATATAATTGCCTATTTTACTAATTTCATAAAAAATTCTTTTTTTGGAAAAAAAATTTGATTAATGTAAAGAAATCTACAAAAAACTAAAGCTACCTGTAATAATATACAATAAACAAAGATAGATTTATCCCCCAACGAAATGTAGCATGTAACCCGCATGTAATAATAGGTCATTTTAGTAATGGATAAAATTACTGTGCATGAACCTGACTTCTCAGGGCCACACTACCTCTGTAATTGTTTACTTTTTTCATGGACCTTATAGGACATGCTTAGTGCAAGACTCTCATTTCTAGACAAAACAAAGTCCCATCCATCAGCTTGACACTAAAGGACTTCAAAGTCAATCAATATAAACAACAGGGAGCAAGGACAACTAATGTATTCTACAGCGGGGGGGGGAACGTGGCCCATTGTTTAAAGATTGGAAATCCCCAAATGAAAAAGAGCCCAAAGCAACAGGTGGGAAATCATAGCATGTGGTTCTAGTTTGGACAAGGAATCCACATAGCACATAGCTGATTGTGCCAGTTGTGGTGGTTGATTTATTGAAAGGAGTTTAAACAGTTGCTTCTCAAAAAATTTCTAACACTACAAGATTTAATCAACAGAATTTTTTTATTATATCTATATTTGTAGCTAGAAAGATTGTACATGTGAGGATTCTTGGCTTCTGCTTCATGGGGATTGTTGTTGCCTCATACTGGCTAAACATTACTGAATGATACGACATGCTGAGCTATATAAATTTGTGTTTATGCGACCTGTTGTAGAAGAGACCAAGTGTATCAGGCTAAAGCTTGTACAATGGCTATGAGAAGTGTGACATAAGAGACAAACCAAAATGCTTTAGATGTTTGTGAAATTTTCAATATTTGAAGCTACTGAGGTCTATGCACCTTGAACCCATTGACAGCATGTTATATCGATACAAATAACTATTCATGTCAATAGATATTGCTCCTTATGAACCCTACAGAATCTTTTATATTTCTGCCTAAATTTGACCTAAAACTACATCAGAAATTTTACATAAGTCCTAAAAATAGATAAAGAGAACCAAATCAACCAAATGAGTCAAAAACAATAGATGATGTCATTTATTTATTGAGAAAAATAATCCAATATCACACATTTGTGAATGAAAAAAGGATATGAACTGAAAATTTTTTCTTTATCTGGAAAAACCCCAAGTTAACTTTTAAATACTCCTTTGTTTATTTTATATGCAAATATAGTAAACAAGGGAGTATGAATTATTAGAACATATATATGAAATTTATATAAAAATATATTTTTAAAATATATATATTTTTAAATTTATTTATATAAAACATAATATTAAATAAAAATTAAACATTTGGGTTTTAAATTTTAGGGTTTTCATATAAAAATTTTTATATATAATAAACAAAAAAAGTATACCCAAATTTAAATAATATGTTATACTTCTATTAGAGAGGGGGTTTTTTCCCTCAAAAATTTCAATTCGGGGTCACTTCGCCGAATTTTCCGACAAAATTCGTTTGGGCCCCGAATTACTTGGGCACAAATCGGGGTTAAAAAAAACAGCTTTTTCCCCAGGTTTGAAACAGGGGCCTGCAGGGTCCCTGTGGAACGTTGTGCCATCTTAAAAATACAGTTTTGGTTTGGGGTTTTGGGACAATTTTGTGTTTTAGTATGAAACGCACAGGGACTGCCGCCGGGCTTTTTTAGAATCGCTTAAATTTTAAAATTCCCCCTGGGCCAATTAAGGGGGGCAAAACTGCCAAAAAATAAAAGGGGGAATGTACCCTTGAAAAAGTAAACCAGGGGAAAGCTGGAAAAAAACAAGCTAAGAGCTAAGGGGGGCAACTTTGGGAAAACGGGTTTTGTGGAGGGGGAACGGGGGGAAAAGCCCGGGCACCCATGAGGTAAGTACGGGGGCTAAAATTTTCTTTGGAGGGGGCAAAACGGGAGGGGGCCAAAAGGTGGCAAAATGCTGGGGGGTGGAGGCCCGGGGGGCCGCACCCATGAGGCCCAGGCAGTGGCCACAATAAAATTTTTGGGGGGTGGCCAAAACATTAGCGGGGCCACAAGTGGCACTTGAAGAGAGTGGGGGGCACGGCGCAGCAGCATGGGGGCAGACAGTGGACAAGGGACCCCCAGTTTTGGAGGTCAGGGGAAAGCAGCCACAGCAGCAGCATAAAGGGTCAACAGGGGGCACAATGACATTTTTAAAGGGGCAAAAAAAAGGAGTACCCACAGATTTAAACAATAAACAAAAATTTTTTGGGGGTTGACGGGGGGCCCGGAAAGAAACAGCATGGGGTTTTCAGAGGGGGTGGCATAGGGACACAATGTGGGTGTTCCAGCCCCCGCAACACGCACCCAGCAGGGGGTTTCCTAGAGTGGACAAGAAGAGTTTTTTTGAGGGGGGGGGAAAATCCCGGGTCCCTGGTAAGAGGGTGGTAACGATGGGGAAAACTTTCAGCAGATTTTGGGGCACCCAAGGGGGGGGGTGGGGGGGGCTTCAGAATAGGGGCTGGGAAGGTAGTTTAAACCAGACTGACCCCAAAGGCTTTGGGTTTGTGGGGAAATATGGCCCCACCCCTGATTCATCTTAAAAAAAGGGTTTTCAGTCTTTTCCTTTTTCCCCCTTTGGAAAAGCGGGTTCCCCTTGGGGTAAGGGATGGCCCCCCCACCGCACGGGAAGGGCCCCGCTCTGATGCCCCCACTACTGGCCGGCGGGCCAAAAAGTTTCCCCAACCTGCAAACTCGGCAAGTTTCCCGGCCACACATCCTTTTGGGTCTGCCCAGAAAGCCCCCAGGGGTTTCCTTCAAACTGGGGGGGCAGAGTGCTTCCAAGTAAGGCCACCCCTGTTGGTTCGGGGGACTGCCCCGGGTCCTGTTTGCTGTGCTGGGATTCCCCCCTTCACTAGGGGGTTTAAGGAAGTGCATCTCAGTGACCCCAAATTTTTTTGGGTTTTTGCTGATGGATTTTGGAAACTGCTCCCCCCCCCCCACCTTCCCCCCTCGGGCCGGGGCGGGTAGTACTTGAGCGCTAAAAACCCCCCCGGCCCCCAGACCTTCGGGGGAAAGGGACCTTTTCCCTCACATAGGCAGGGGCCCAACGGGACTACGGAGGTTTTCCCCTATAGTTTTTTAAAGGTTTGTCCCCCCTTCTAAATTAGTTTGGGAAAAAGGTTTCCCCTTTTTGGACCGGGTAGCGGGGGGGTTCCAATAGGGTGGGGGGAGCCAAAGTAACCCCTCGGGCCGGGATGCTGTCTATTCGGCCTTCACTAGCCGGGGCCAAACCCAGCATGCTGCGGCCCCCTGCAAAAGGGACCCCGAGGGCCCCCCTCCCCTCCATCCCCAACTGAAAATACTCCCCACGGGGGGTTTGCGGGTCCCCTGCCTCGTTTTTTTTTCCTCATCTCCATCTACCTCCTCCAGCTTTTTACTCCTCCTCCCCCTTGTAAAACCTGGGTAAAAAATTTTCCATTTCATTTCACCAGCCCAATGTTTTTCTGTCCAATTCCCCCTCCTCCCCCAAATTTCAGCCCTAGCGGATTTTGGCCCCCACGAATGTTTCCCCGCCAAAAATCTCCAGCCCCCCTGCCCGGGACAGTTTTTTTCGATCTGTTCCAGGACAGGGAAGCAGGGGGAAAATTAGTTATTTCCCCGTATTTCCTGGCGACAAACAAAAAAAACGTGGGCCCCCTAAATTTGGGCCAACAAAGGGCGGTGTCACGTTTAGCTGCCCTGGCTGACATCAAAGTTAAAGGGGAGTATCCTGTCCCCCCGGGATCATAAAAATTTTTTTTTAAAGGGCCCTTTCTCTTCCCATACATTTCCGGGTTCCAACTTTGGGGCCAGGCTGGAATTCCAACGGGGGGAAAAACATCGCATATCAGAGGGGGTTTTGGGGGGAGGCCGTTCTCCCCGGGGCCAACTCGAGGGGGTGTTCCGGGGTTTTTGTAAAAAGGGGGATAAAGGGGCGCACTTTTTTCCTGGCCATTTTCAAAATTTTTCTGAAAATCTGTGGAAAAACTTCAAACCTTTTCCAACCAGATTAAACAAGTGCGCCAGCGGGCCATGGACCATCCCCTCGGGGGCAGCTTTGGAAACCAGGTTACTCCCTTTGCCCCGTCCCCAAGGTTTTCCGTTTTTTGAATTTGGCGGGGGTAAAAGCCACAAAATTCCGATTTCTTGCTGCATGAGGGGGTTTTTTTCCCCCCCTGTGGGGACTTCTGTTCGCAGGGAAAGCCGGGTTTTAAGAAACTGCATGACACCGTTTTGTGCCCTACACATGGGGTATAATGGAGCAGTACTTGTGGAGGCTGAAGGGTTTGGTGGGTGGTGGAGGGGGAGGAGGAGGGGGACTTTTGGCGAAGGAGCCACATTTTGCCCAACGGGGGGAGGAGAAAGCGGGGGTTTCCCTTTCCGGGTTTTTTGGTTTGCCTGGGGGGAAAACACATTCCCCCAGTGGCCTTTTAAAAGGCATTTCTGGCCCTGCCCGTATTTTACGCACCAGAAGTCCGCACTTGCCGTGCACCTTGGAACAAACCGATAAGCTCAAGGACTGGCCCACTTTCTTTCTACATATTTATAAGGCTGGTACTCGTCCTTTTTGAAAGAAATTACGCTTGGAACCTCTCCATCTCCTGCGGCACAAGCCATAGTTCTCTGAAAGGTGCAGAGTCCAGCCATTTGGAAAGGGAGGACTGCAACCAACAACTTGGCATAACAACGGTCAGACTGCTGCAACCTTAGGATGGTTGGATGCATACTGTTGAGTCTCTTTGCAATCGCCTCACGAACGACTGCTGGCGCATGAGTAGCGGGAGCAGGAGCATCTGGACCGGATATTGATGTTCAAAGAGAAAACAGTCTCCTTCGCAAGGTGGTGGAGCTTGACTGGCTGCAATGCATGGCGTGCCACGGCCGGCTGCTGCCTGTTGCACGCAGATGACCACACACACTAGCCACTTTCTCCCAGCCACCGATGTATGTGTTTGACGCAGCCGTGGTGCCAATGTTAGCCTCCCTGGCCACACTTCACTTTCTGCCCAACAGATTCTATATATACCCCAAAATCGGCTCCTCCGTGTCTTAGCAAAGAACTGCCACAACCGCCGATTAGCTGATTTTACCAGCCAAAGCTCCACTGAGTGACTTACTACCAGCCGCTGCCCTCGCTGACCCCTGTGCCCTACTTTCTGACCTGCGAAGCGGGTTTTTTACCCCGTGGCCGCTTGGCTCCCGCCTCCGCACTGCTGCTAACTGCTGACACACGGCCACCCAAACCCACTTGCTGCTCGCCGCTGCCTGACGCGCAAGCTTACCCCTCATCTCCTACGAAGTGATGAAGCCCTTGCGTCACCCGGCTCCCAATTCGGTCGCTACATCCATCATCTATTTGTGGTTTCAATCGACACTGCAGACCCATCACCGTCTAGGTATGCCGAGGCTGACCCCTCCCAACATAACGACCTCCCATGGCACTCTCCACATCTATACTTTGCCGCCTACTGCAAGAAGCAGGATATGGCCCCATTCTTCGCTCCAGGTACCTGCTGACTCTGCCCTCCTCAAATTGTTCTCCGCTATAGTAGTCGCTGAGCCCCAGACCACATAGTAGATCTCGCCTGAGGGAACCGGATGGGACAGAGGTGGGCTGAGGGACAGGTGAGGGCCGCTGACCCGCACCTGGCCATGCCAACTAGGGTTTGTGTCTGACGTTGCCCACCGACTCCTGGCTGGGGTTGTCAGATGTCATCTGGAGGAAGTGGATGACCTAGTCAACCAATCAAGAACCCTTGGGTTGCGAACAACACACGCCGCTAATGACAGCAGCAGTTCTGGCTCACCGAGTTGACCCCTGCTGCGACGTCCCCTTGCTGTGCTGCGACCTGGCCCTCTTCCAGAATGTTTTTGCTAGGGCCACTCGCAGTGCGAGCCGCCACCTCTCTGTCGACAATACTGTTCGTTTCTAAAATGTACAGACACTGTTTGATGAAGATATCTGTATATGATAAATATACAAACCCTGTATTTGACTCCAAATGAACCCAGTAACAAGCTTGCAACCCTTGGATTATAAAATTGCGCTCCACAATAGCCAGAAAAATTGACTTGTATGGCCGTTTAAAATTCTGTGTATTTTACTGAATGTAAAGTCTTAATTAACCTTCGATATAATTATGCTACAGAATTTCTTCTGTGTGGCGGTGACAAAGAAAGTGTATTTTTACGAGTGACAACTGCAGAAAAATAACTTAGTTTAAACCCTTGGATTAAATTGCGCAAGAATTGACCACCTCAACCTACTAAGCTTGTAGCATGTACACATGGCCGTGTTTTTACACTACACAACAAGAGATAAAAATGTGAATTAACCTTTGCTTGTGAAATTAGCTACAGGAAAAATGTAATTTTATTTAGGCTGTGAAAATTACGGTTTCTGGAGTCACCAAACTGAAAAACAACGCTTCTTAAACCCCTGGATGTAAATTGGCGCCAAGAATTGACCACAACAAACTACTAGCTTTTGTAGCGTGTACAATGCCGTGTTTTAAACGCTACCACAACAAGAGAAAAAATTGTAATTAACCTTTGCTTGTGAATTAGGCAAGAGGAAAAATGTATTATTTTGGTTGTGAAAAAGATGGTTTCTTGTAGTCCACACCACAGCAGAATGAACAACGCTAATTAACCCCTGATGAAATTGCGCCAAAGAATTGAGCCGTCAAAAAGAAGTGGTATTGATATTAAAACCTGATTCTTTAAATTGAATACAACAGAACTGGTGGTCTCTTAATTTTTTTTCCAGATATATATATTTATATATATTATATAAACATATATATATATATATATATATATATATATATGTATATCACATAACCTGTATATACAGAGTACTGTGCAAAAGAATGCAACGTAAAGAATGCTTTCAGACACATACATGTAATAGTTTATTTTTAAGAATTGACAAAATGCAAAGTTAATTAATAAAAGGAATTTTATAGATATTAGATATTAGGCATGAGCATCCTTCACCTTCAAAACATCATCAGATCTTCTACATACACTTGGACACAGTTTTTGAAGGAACTTAGCAGGTCCAAACATCTTTGAGAAGTAACCACAGATCTTCTGTGGATGTAGTTGCCCAGATCCTTCTATCTCTCCGTGTAATCTCTGAGAGACTCAATGATAATTAGACCAAGGCTCTGTGAGGCCATATCATCACTTCTAAGACTCTACAGCAAAGGGGGATGATATCAAATATTCATATGATTTAGATTTCTCTTTTGTTCATTGACTTTGCATTTTGACAGTTGATAATAAAAACAATTCGAACATCAATGTTTGAAATCATTCTTACTATGCAAAATTTATCCACACCTACCAAAAATATTGCACACTGCTGTAGATATTTCTTTATATATGATAGAAAATCTCACAATTTATAGGGTTGTAGGGTAAATGTATCCATAGACTCCTGTTAACCAACAATGAGCAAAATTAGTTCTTTATAGTGTTATTTTTTACTGTGTGGAATAGTGTAGCAGACTGTGTTATTATACAAGGAGGCAAACAGTAAGACATATATAACATGCGCTGCACATTTATTTGGAGCCTATGTAAGATAGATGCCACACACTGGTATTCTTAAAATGTAGCAGAGCACAGGCCGGTGAGGTTGTCATGGGGTGATGCAGTAGTGTAGCTGTAGGCTTAAGGTAAGCCTCGGTAGTATTGATGACCACCATAAAAGACCACAATTAAAAGGAACACATTTTTTCCATAATCATGGAATATGATATAAGTCCAATATAATAAACTGATGAGTCAGAGTTTTTTTTTTATTGGACTCATACCATGTTATACAGTAGATTTGTGTTTTTTAACATAATTATGAAATAAATGTGAGGCTTTTCATTTTCATCCTTTTTGGTGTTGATCCAATATTATTTCTGTTCAACAAATAAAATGGATTTTGAAACACAGCCTAGACATTTACCGGCAAGTTGCAGAACCTTTCCGTCGGTCTATCCGTGTTCTACCCATTTTGGGCACGCTCAAGTTTGCTTGACTCCCATTTCACCTATTTGTGCCCAGTTATGTTACAGAATTAGGATATAAACATGATATTATCTATAGAGATTTTACTTACTAGTATACCACTGCAGGCTGCTGCCATGTAATCCTCATAACTTCTGAAAAACAAAAGCAAATGATTACATATGAAGACCAGTTTATCAACGATAGTTGTATGAAAGAATATACCTATATATTAGTCCAATATAATCTTAAAGGGGTTGTCTCATCTCAAAGTTTCATAGGATGCATAAATGAAATAGCTGCTTTGCTTCCTGTCACTTCCTGGTCAACTGTCTTTAATTTAGCAATATGACTCCGTGTTACTCAGACTTCTCTGTTTTCTCAGTTTAGATTAGTCTAAATACATTCACTGAGGTCATGAGAACTTCATAGCTAAAGTAAAACTGTAAGAGTAATTAGTCCCTTTTATCGAAAGATCAGATAACAACACAACCTCTCACTGCTGGCCACGACCTGTGTGATACCACACCACCCTGCTAACATATAGAACACACAGCAGGGGATAAGGAGTACACTGTCGGACCCAACTTGAAAACCAGAGAGAGCCAGAAGGTGATAACACTCATTTGTAGCTCCTAACAAAAAAGATGAACAACGCAATATATTTGGAAAACGTTATCAATTTAGTGTTCCCTACATTTTGAAAGCTATTCTTTGTAAGAGACAACCCCCTTTAAGACATTTAAATCGTATACCAGCCTAAGTAGCTGCAGGAATACAACCAGTTTTTTTTCCCCCCCCCATAAGGGAAAATGTAAGCAGTGAGCACAAGTACTAACTGCATACTTAATCCCACCTACTAAAACAGAAACATTTCTATATGTATCACTGCACTTTTAGGAGGGCCAGTCACATTTTGCCAGTGACAGATACTTTCTGTGATATCAGAGTTATTTCTGCCTTTTTCAGAAACCATTGCAGGTCTCATTAACAAGTTGTGGGCCGTCTGTGGACTTCTTAAGTCAGGGCAGCTGTGCAGTTATGATGGTGCAGGCGAGAAGCCCCTGGCTCTCAGTTCTTCCAAGTCGTTTGGTGCTTTTGCTTTCCAGGTCGCTATATACCCAACACTTCATAAGATGTTTTTATTATCAATCTGCTATAAGGTTGAGCTACATCAAAAATTATATACATAGTAAAAAAAAAATAATTATACACATTAAAGGGGTTTTCTCACTACAAAGATTAGCCTTCAACATGTAAGGACAGGTAATTAAAGCCTTTTTCCAAATACTTTAGTCTTTTGATTTCATCTGCTCCGAGTGCACACAGGTTTCTCAGGTTCTGTCCATATAGCTGCTATTTGATTAGGCAGAGAGCAGGGAGTGACTTTACCATGGACAGAGAGCTCACTCCAAGCAGACTAATTATCTCAAATAAGATAGCTTTGCTTCAGATAGTTTCTTCTCGGTACACTTGTGTACTTTTACACAATTTTTGAAGAAACTCGAAAGGGAGCTTGTTCCAAACATCTTGGAGAAGTAACCACAGATCTTCTGTGGATGTAGCTCAGATCCCCCTGTTTTTACATGTAATCCCAAACAGTGTGGATGTTGATGAGATTAGGGCTCTATGGGGCCATATCATCATTTCCAGGAGTCACACCACACCTGTCTAAAACCTCTGTATATAGATGCATACACATGCTTTATATTCTAGAGAGCCTTTGTATGTGTGATAAATACTGTATAATGATATACTTAAAGAAAATGTCAGACATGGTTTACAATAAAATCAACTAGAAGCACACACATTCACTGATTGGAGCACACAAAGGATTACCCTTTTTTCTACTGTATTGTCTATTAATATCCGAAAAGGAATTAGCACTTGTTCTAACAAATTCCAGCATGGGAACAAGACACATGGGTCTCTATCAAAGAAAGCCCTTAAAAGGAACCTGCCACATTGAACAAGCAGAAGCTCCGTAAAATTGATTTATAATATTGTGAGAAAAGATCCATTACAACTTGTGACTTATTTCTTGAAATTTCTGGTCTTTTTATGCTCAGGAGTCCAGTGGGAGGTGTCACTCAGTGACAGTAATCGCTATGTGCAGACTCCAGGAATGCTGTCAGCCATTAAGTTAGACTTCCCATTCGACTCCAAAGTACACAATAATAATAATAATAATAATCTTTATTTCTATAGCGCCAACATATTCCGCAGCACTTTACAAATTTGAGGTAAATGTACAGACATTACACATTAAAAGTACTTACAGAAGAACAAAGGTGTGAGGCCCCTGCTCGTAAGCTTACAATCTATTATGTGTATGGTTGAAACGATAGCGTAGAATCCAAGTTTACAATGGTCCCCCCGCATTTTCATAAATAGGAGTTGGTTTACAAGAAACACTGGATGAACCAGCCACCGCTGACAGTACACTAAATACAAGATAAGTGCCTGTATGCCCAAGTGCAGGGAGTGAACAGATTGTGTGATATCAAGTTATGATCTTGGTGGGCTGTGTACAATGAAAAGAGGAGAGGACCTAGAACGATATCCCGAGGAACCCCAACAGCAAGAGGAAGAGGAAGGAGTGGAGAACCAGAAAACGAGACACGAAAGTAGCGGTCTAGAGATGTAGACGAGAACCAAGCGAAGCGTGTCCGGAGCCTATGGTGCTGAGAGCATGCAGAGAAGTTGGTGATCCACATCAAATGCTGCAGAGAATCCAAGAGAAGCAACAATGAGTAGTTACCCTGAGATTTGCTGTTAGAGCATTTGAGAGCCTTTACTAAGGCATTTCCATGGAGTGTAGTTGCGGAAATCACTGATTGCAGTGGTCAAGAAAACTTTAGCAGAGAGATAGCGATTAGGCGAGAGAGACCAAGCGATCCAGGAGTTTAGAGATGAAGGCAGGTTCGAAGACTGTCGGTAGTTATCAGCACAGGATGGGTCCAGAGAGGGCATTTTAGTAAAGGGGGTTATGATGGCATGTTTGAAGGAAGATGAAAGATCCCAGTGGGAGAGAGAGAGGTTTTCACAGTTTAGCAGAAGGTGAGAAGGACAAGCTGAGAAATAACTGGACGAGGTGGGATGGAATGGGTGTCAGTATAGCAGGTGGTAGACTAGCAGACAGAGTAAGCCTGGGACACTTCTTACCTCTGTCGACCGGGTCAAGTGCTGGCGAGTAGATTAGAGGACTGCCCCCCCCCGTGGAGGGACCTGGATGGGTATTATTTGGGGACTGGTATGTTTTAGCCGGATATTTTTCAATTTTGTCTTGAAGTGAGTGGCCAGGTCTTCAGCACAGAGGTCAGTGACCGACCTGCGCTTTAGGCCTTAGGAGGGAGTGGAAGTGTCAAGAGGCGTTTTGGGTTGTTTGTGTAGTGTGGAGATAGGGAGGTGAAAATAATTTTGTTTGGCCGGAGTGAAGGTAGTGTGATTTCCTGACAATAATTTGTAGTGAGAAAGTCTGCAGGTAGCTTTGACTTTCTCCACAGCCGCTCAGCCACACCTAGGAACATCGCGGAGAAAACGATTCTGAGGTGTGTGCCAAGCTGCGGGCGTCTGACTCTGGTGGTGCGGTGTGGGTGAGTGGTCCCAAAACATGTCCAGGTGGTTGTGAGAGTTTCAATGTAACGTTGACAGCCTGGTCTGGACAGGAGAGGGAGGAGCATTGGGGGCAGTGGGGACTGTATGGTGCTGTGAGTTTCTGAGATTAATGGAGCGGAAAATTTCTGTATGGAATGATGGGCAGGTTTGTCCAGAGAAGGCTGGAATTAGTGAAAATTTGAAGGAGATAAGATTGTGGTCAGAAGGAGAGCATAAGGAGAATTAGTGAAGTTAGAAATTGAGGAAAGATGACAGAAGACCAGATCCAGAGAGTTCCCATCCTTGTGGGTTGGGGAGTCATTAAACTGCAAGAGGCCAACAATGAGTTGAGATTCAAAAATAAGTTATAAGTTTTACTGAACCCTTTTGCAAAAAAAAAACTTTAAATAAATTTAGTAAGCTTTTACATGAAGCCGGTGGATTGAACAGCTTTTCAATTGAGATAGGTCTGCCTTTAGGGCTAAAAAGTGACAAACTGTGCAACTGATATTTTTTGGAGCCCAATGGTGCCACTCCACAAACCAACTTCTATATTCTCGAACAAATAACCAATGCTACTGTATTGTTTTAAAGCACATGTAAAGATGTAAAAAAAATTAAGTACAAAATGAAAATATTCAAAAATAAACTAAATACATAAAATAAGGGGCAAAATAATTTAACAAATAATGTAAGCTATAACAATAGATAAATTCAATAAATAATAAAAACAAGGCATAAAAAGGAAAAAAAAATCAAAAAAGAGAAAAAAGAACTACTTTCCAAAAAGTATTTAAGAAATATAGCAACAAAACTATTTGAACTGATGCCGATATGGTCCTCATACTGAATAAAAGATATGAAAGACGACATCCAGCTATTCAGAGGGAATTATTTACACTGCACTCTATCTATCACCACTTGCTTCCAGCAACCATCTGCAATAGGAATAGACTTTGCCATGACCCCACAACAGCAAAACCTTGATGGAAGACTCTCTGAAAAAATTCAGACCTCAAACATATTATGAGTAGTTGCTGATGGCAGATAAGAACCAGTTGGCCTTCGACCACCATGGAATTTTTTCTTTGTTCTTTTTTTTGCACCATGCCGAAGCTATTTCAGCATTCTGTAATTTCACTCTCTCATTTACCTTGTCACTTTTACTATAATTCCTTAATTCTATTTACAAGAACATTTTGCAAGCTGATGACATACATTCCCACTTTGTTTAAGAAACACTGTCCAGAAGAAGTGAGAGCCGACCATGAGGGAGCAGAAAAACATCCAAAGTTTGTAGCAGTTCCTGCACGGTTCTGGGGCAGGGGGTAATCACGAGCACGTCGGTATTTATTTTATGCTGTCACGTCATCATGGTTACCATGTGTTTTCTGCATATTATTTCAATATTTTGATAACCTCTGATATAATAAAATCACCGGTTGAACGTCAATCCCTAACGTTTATACAGATTGAAAAGTAATCATTTTTGAGAAAAAATGTTATAGTCAGCTGGCCAAATCATACAAAACAGTCAGAAAACTCTATGGGGCAGATGTAGCAATACTCTTTACAGTTTAAAGTTAGACTAGACAGTCTTACAATGTGCCACATTTATCATAGTGTTGATAAATCTGGCGCATTTTGAAACTGTCTAGTCTATCTTTACAACTTTTTTATGTTGTTTTACTTTATGCCGCTAACTGCGCCAAAAATTTGGTGCATTTGTTGGCACACACTAAGCCGTGCACCTTTTTGTTGGTGCAGAAGTATCTAGAAACTGTCTAATACACATTGTTAATGTGGTGTAAACCTTGTATGCCAATATTTGTGCCGCAAATTGCCAGAATATTGGTGCAATAGGCTTGATACATTTTCCCCATTGTGTCTATCCATTTAGGACAGAAATTCCTCTCACAGCGGTCCATGGTGTCCCTGCGGTTCCGTAATACGTCATATGCAAGACAATACCCAATTTTTTATTCTAAGAAACCAGCCAAGCAGCAAGTACAACAAAAAAGCAAAGGCAAGTAATCACAACCTACACCGATCAGCCACAGCAATACGTGCAGTTTTACAGATTGCCAGTTGTGCATTTTGCAAAGAACACTTCTAAAAAAGCTAGGGCTCACAAGTTTTTTCCAAGTATTTATTTTAGCAAAAATTGCAGCGGACAAATGTTAGCTGGAAGTTAAAATGAAGTGAAATTTAAAATGCACTGCAGATGCTGCTATTTTCTTGGTAGCGGTTTTGCTTTTTTTTCGGTCAGTTGCAGTTTTTCAAACAGCAGCATGATATAGGCCTAGTGTTTTTCAGGTAGTTTGTAGTTATCTCCCCACACCAGGCCTCCATTGTTTTTGTATTTTTTTTCTGTACCAAAAAAGACAAGTGCGCATGGGAGTTGCATGTTTCTTGTAGCGTTTTTACACACTGCTTAATCCTGAATATAAAAAAAATATGTACACAAACTTTTTTTTTCTTGCAGAAAGCGCTACAGAATCTGCAGGTATCTGTCAGGAAACCTTTTTTTCTCAGTATACCAACAGATACCTTCAATGTGGCAAACTAGCCGTGTGAAAGGCTCCTTAGCTAGAATCCGAGTGGCAAATGTAAAATATACTACAGATGTTACTTTATTCTTTTAAGTGTTTTTTGCAGCTCGGGTGCATTTTTTTGGCCTGTTGCAGTTTTTCCAAAATGCACCATGTTATAGGTATAGCATTTTTCCAGGCAGTTTGTGGCGTTTTTCTCCTCGTAGACCTCCATTCTTATTTTTTCACTGTACCAAAAAAGGCAAGTGTGCAGCATTTTAACACATTGCAAATCTTGTGATGAATCGCATAACTTGTTTGGAAAAATGCACCAAAAAAAAACATATCAAATCCAAAAACATATGTAGTACAACATACTTTTTTTTGCATAAAATGCTACAACAACTTCATGAAAAAGGGGCAACATGTCTGGAAATTGGCAGTTTTTATGGCAGTTATGGCACTTTTTAGTTGCATTTAATCAGTTTAAAGTGCGCCTAATAGTACGATCCATTCAAAAATCTGGTGTCTGGTATACTTTGCATAGTAAACTTAATGCGTCGGAAATAGCGCATAGCGTATCATTACTACTGTATGTAATGTGCCTCGATAGGCGCATTTTGTTATGGAAGAGCACAGTATATCATTGCTACTATATGTAATGTGCCTTTTTAGGCGCATTACAATGTGTTGTGTTCAGCGTATAATGCACCTAGTTTTGGTATATTAGAGTTCATTTATATCGAGAATATAGCGTCAAAAGTTTTTTTGCCACAAAATACACCAAAACTATGACACATTCGTATTGGGACATGTCGCCCATAAAGCTTAAATAAAAAATGCGATGCAAAATATAAGTAGGAAGGGAGTCTAAAGCAATGAAGAGAATAACACTGATTGTCTTTTACAGTGGAGTGAAGCATATAAGGGTATATTCACACAGCATATCCTGGCATGTGTTTTGTCACATATTTCGCACTGAAGTACATGCCAAAATACACTCAAACCAATGTTCTAAACACTTCTCAGAGAGTTGAATGTAAAATACACAACATCATTCATGCAAAGAGTATTTTACTCTCGTAATAATAAAGTATAGGAGGCAGAAATCTGTGTTAAAAGTAGGAAAAAATGGCAGTCGTAGGAATCAGAGCAACTCTAACTGGGCCAGAGCATCTCCAAAATGGTAGGACTTGTGGAGTGTTCCTGCTAAGAAACTTGTTATGCAATGCTCATTTATGTGCATGGGGAGTGAAGGCTAGGCCATCTAGTCTAATCCCACAAAGTACTACAAATAGCTGGCCCTGGCTATTATAGAAAGGTGTCAGATCCCACAGGGTATCACAGCTTGTTGTCTATGGGGCTGTGTAGCTGAGGACTGGTCAAAGCCCATGCTGACCCCTTTCCATCACTGAAAACATCTACAATAAACAAGTGAGCATCATCTACTCAAGTTTTGGAGAATTTTGTTTTACAAGCTTTGCTGAAACTAAACAATGGTAGGCATCAACATTTCAGTATACTAATAATTGTACCTAATGGTGACGGGGGCCATTTTTAATGCAGTTTTTTAAATTGTCCTACAAGTACCAAAATGTCACTGTGTACAAACATTTATGTCTTGGTTTACACAGGATATACAGAAATTTTTTTGTGGAGTGATTTTATCATGGCAACATCTGTCTATAGGCATTGATAGTGTATGTAGGCATCAAACAGGAGGGTCCTCCGAAGCACATCCATGAGCCAGATTGGGGAGCCATTTGGTATGAGGTGCTGTCAGCTTGTGAATTGCCACCACATTAGTACTACATACATTTTCCCTGCAGTTACCTCTACAAAAGAAAGCTATAGCAGCTTCTTCAGGCAAAATCGGGTGTTTGCCAGGGGTGCCAGAAACCGGACCTGTGTCTCTTCTTCAAAATCCACGGGGCTGTCTGAGAGGAGACAACCCCCTTAAACAGACATTAAATTGATTATCCGCACACTGGAGACAGATCTACATTAAGTAAATGCATGCTATGATGGGAATGGAAAAATGCTCCCAACCAAGCAAATTAAGGCCCCTCTAACCACTGTTTCCTATCATAGCAATAATGGGACCTATCACAAATACGCCAGATAAGAACCTGAAGATACAGTTTTATATGTGGCTATCATATGAAGACCTGGTAGATAAATGGCTGCTGTACCAAGAGCGATTCCATATGAGGGATAACTAACATTTAAACTTATCTTTGGCAGAGAATGGACATTAAATTAACTAATCATGCGGATTTAGAGATGAGGCAAGCTATGATTACAGGTTTGGTGCCAGAAAACATTATAACAGAAGTTATGTGTTTTCTCATCTGATAATTGTGCAAGTGTTTAATGAGTCGATGATGAGTCTCAGTTACTCCTCAGAGATTCATTGGCCAACTGTCCTAAAAAACCTGAACCCTTAAAATGAATATCAATAGCAGCATTAATAAATTGATATAGAAATGACATTAGTTATTTTGTGAAGATCTTTTAGAGGGTGATCTTATATTGAGCAGAACCACAAATAAATCCTCTTCTCTCTGGTATTGACAGAGCCTGCAGAGACAATGATAGTGCTGCCAAGGGTTTTGAATGGGCAAATTCAGAGAGGTCAACAAATATGGCTGCAGAGTAGCTTGTAGCTGGAATCTTCTCTCCCTGAAATGTAGCGGTCTGACCAGGCACCAAGAGAGGTAACACATAGCTTAGGTTCCCATCAGTATTGCGGTCACCTTGGCGTCGGCAGGTGGGTTTATACAGTTTTGATCAAAAAATGTACACTAAGAACCTCAAATTTTCATGTATTCAAAGCAGCAGAAATGTTTTTACAATAGTTCCTATGTGCCCTTTGATTGTTTTTTAGTGCCAGTGGTATGATGCTGATATTGGATTAAGTTTGTATTTTACTGTCACACCAGCCTGCACCTATAATCATTTTTTCTCAAAAATCTTTTTGGATGTGCAGACTAAACACTGTTTTTTTGAATAAGTATTGCTCCACCAAATGCTCCTACACTCCAAAAAAAAAAATCATCCAATACTTTTGAATTTATCAACACATGGCCAATTAATTTTTATGTTCGGATATAACAGATAATCTATCATGTAACAAATCCTAAATTTCTCTGTACCCGTAGGTGCCGTTCACACGGCTTATTTTGCCACGGATTGGCGCCGTACTGCGCGCCGGATTTGCGCTGCAGTACGGTGCCAATCCGTCGCAGTAAGTACGGTAATCCACAGTTCTCACATTCCGTCGATAATGTGACATGCACATTATCCAGGCGCAATACGCGCCGTGGATAATGCAAGTCTATGGGGCCGGCGGGCCGTGCCCCCGCCCCGCACCCACCCCTTAATCAAGCCGGAATTGCGAGCGCAATCCGGCTCGCAATTACGGCTTGAATAAGCCGTGTGAACACGGCCTTACAGACCTTTCCACACATGGCTGGGCTGGTCCACCCAAAGATCATCCAGTGGGCCTATGCTCTGAAACAATAATGAACCAATAATTTATCAGGGTCCAAAATATCTAGCAGAAGACAACCTTAGTTGGATCTGACGCTAGTCACCAGATATCCTATTAAACCCTATATGTGCAATAAGTACCTTAAAGTAGACTTACAAACAGTATTTAAAAGTAGTCATGCACATGTCCTGTAGAGACAGGGGGTAGATCCTGAGAAAGATTTCCTCTGGTGGGCCCAAGGAACTTCAGTTCAACACTGCCTCTCAATGAGCTGCCATTGGGGAGTCATTGTTGGACAGGATGTGTTTTATTTCTTCTTGATCCTATTGTTCCTTCAGGATATAAGAAGAACCAGAGCTTGTTACCACTAATCTCCTAGCTCTATTGAAATGGCATGCAAATTTGTCTGACACAAGTGAACATGTTTAGGTTAAAGCTGTGGTCTGGATGATTGTTTTGTGAGAAGAGGAGAAAAGGGGAAGGATTAGGAAGAAATTCAATTTCATGCATATGAAACCATCTTAATTCTACTACCAATGTTTTTAACACTTTTTTGCTATTTCTCTCTCATATACAGTACTGTGCAAAAGTGTTAGATAGGTGTGAAAAAATACTGTAAGGTAAGGATGCTTTAAAAATGAGAAATGTTAATAATAGTTTATGTTTATCAATTAACAATGAACAAGTGACTAAACAAATGTGACCACCCTTTACCTTCAAAACCTCATCAGTTCTTCTAGGCACTTGTCCACAATTTTTGAAGGAACTGTAAAGGGAGGTTGTTCCTAACATTTTAGAGAAGTAATCACAGATCTTCTGTGGATGTAGCTGCTCAGATCCTTGCAACTTTTCATGTAATTTCAGACAGAACAGATGATGATGAGATCAGGGTTCTGTGGGGACACATCATCATTCCCAGAACTACTGAAAATAGTTCTTATTAACATTGGCAGAATTTTTGGGGTTGTTGTCCTGCTACAGAATAAAGTTAGAGTCAACCAGATACCTCCCTGATGGCAGGTGTTTGATTGGCAAGATTAACACTTTTATTTTTGAAAGCATTCTTACTAAGCAGTCTTTTTTCCACGCCAGCCTAAAACTTTTGCGCAGTACTGAACTGTGCATACATAGTCCACTGAGCAGAGAGGAGTAAATTGTTATCAGATAGCTTTGCCTTATATCTGTAGGCACAAAGAATCTAGCAGGTTGAACTCCAACATCCAATAATCCTTCATTACATCAAAATCTGCCATCTAAATGAGGCCTGTGACGTGAGACTAATAGAGAGAACGAATGGTTTCTCAGAGTGAGAGTCGGCAGAATATGAGAAAAGTTGTGGGTCCATAATAGGAGGTCTATGCAGCTGGGCAAAGAGAGCAGTTCTGACTGAGATTCAAGATCTGCCCACCAAGATATTTGGGTGGTTTAAAAAATAATTGAGATCTTGCAGATGGCTACTAAAGGGGTAAATGCTACAGAGATCTGTAGAAGAGTCGAAGTTTCACCAAATTACCAATTTACTTCCCGAAAGGCCCTTTCACGCATATACCCAGCTGATTTCAAAACCACTGTCCGACTATCTAATGTGCATGGAGGCCTCCCAACATCATTGGAGGAGAGAAGGATTGAACATGTTCAATTTCAAGACTTGGTTTTGAAGTGGCCACCAGAGGTGTCTGGAGAGGCTTTCTCTACTCTCTACATTGATACCATAGAGGAGTGAAGAATTTAGACGAAACCTTGCAGAGGCTAACTGAGTTTATTTGATGATGAGCTTTAGAGAGTACTAGCTCTCTTCATCAAGTACTGCTTTCTATGGCTAACACGGTACATTATATATACTACACTGAAAACTTATGCACACTGGGCTGAGCCAAGCATGTGTATGGGAGAGTCAGAAGAAATAGCTCTTAGCTAAACTATTGAATGTGCATATGCACCTTTAAGGAGAAATACAAGTGTGATTATTAAGACCTGACTGCTCATATAACAGGGGATAGAATATAACATTAGATAGACTATCCCATAGATATCATATAGTTCGGCTTAATTCTATCTAATGTATTTGGGTGTATCTTCTAAAATGCTTGTGGATCAGTTGTTAGGGCTGGGCAACATTGATGCCATTCCTTTAAGAAGAAAAGCCCTGTAGAACATTTAGACAGATTGTCTTGATGAGTCAACCCCTTTAAAGAAATTATGGCACAGACCAGGTGATAAGCCAAAAATATATTTTCTGTTAAATAATTTTTATTGATGGGAAAATGGTGATGGGAGAGTGTGAAGAAGGCAAAAATAGACCCATGCAGCTAGCAGAAATTGCTGCCATACAAAAAAGAACTGACAGGTGCTGATGAGTAGAATACCTGCTCACTAAATTAAAATTCAGAATGAGTTCATCTGAAATCCTGGGGGTGTTATTATATTGAAACGCTGGGTTAATTAACTGCGCACTTAATGTGGTGGAAGTAATGGGCTGGGGCGTTGCTGTGTTTGGTTGAAACTTCTTGATGAGGACTATTAAGACGTGATCAGGAGTGCCGTGGAAAATTAACAAAGTAATACACTTTCAATAGAGGTTATAAATGTGAAGAAACAGTACAGAGCATTGTTGTCATCTTCCCATCAAGCAGAGGAACTAGGAACGGTTACGACCACCACTACGGCTCACAATCAAATTTCCTAACATAACTCACAGGCATTCTGGTGTCAATTACATATTGAGCCAATTAATCTTCTGAGACTTATGCTCCATTTTTAGGAAGAAAGAGGAGTACCCAGAGGAAACTCATGTGAGGGCAGGGAGAACATGCAATTTGCATGCAGATGTAGGTTTGTTTCAATTCACATTCACAGCAGTTGTACAAAGCAAGCAGCAAAGTAGACTAAAGCAATCATAGAAATGATTAGCTCGCTGATGAGAAGCCAATTTGCCCAATATAAAGACAGGACATTCAAAGTTTTTAGTAGTAGTGGTATTAATAATCCTTTAGAATATTCAGGCATGTATAATTTAATTTGATCATAACTTGTAATTTATTTAAACAATCTAAACTAATTAATTAACAATATATTATTCCAATTCCTATTCCAGTTTCTAAAAAAAATTCATTGTAAGCTTCTGCTACTCCACTGAAAAAAAAAATTATATTCACCTTTCTCTGCTCCTCCGTTTTCAGCACTGGGTCTCTCGGGTCTTCTTTTTACTTTGTTCTTCTTCCGCTGAAGCCACTGATTGGTTGTAGAGGTCACATTCTCTTACTTACATCACCATTGAGAGCTGTTCACTTCTGAATAGTGATGTAAATGAGTGACATGTGACCACTGCAGCCAATCAGCGATTGCAGCGGTGACATCCCGATTCGGAAGAAGAACAAGGTAAACAGAAGACCAGAGAGAGTCAGCGCTGGAATGGATGACGTGGAGCAAGGTGGGTATAGGCTTTTTTAAATGGGTTACCAGGAGTTTAATCTGGATTTGAAAACCGTCTGTAAACCGACTGTTAACCTTTTACATTCATTTTAATAGAAAATCCACACTGCACGGATTTTCTGCCAGACATTTTTTTACACCACCGGCGTTTCAAAAAACATAGAACATGTTCCTTATTCAGCGCGGTTTTCGGGCAGAAGCAGGGGCGTAGCTATAGGGGGTGCAGAGGTAGCAGTTGCTACCGGGACCTGTCGCCTGAGGGGGCCCAAAAACCTTCCTGCCACATAAGGAGATAGCAGAGCACATGGCAGCTGGGAGGCCCAGTTCACTTTGTGCATTAGGGCCCTGCAGCTTCAAGTTACGCCAGTGGTTGAGGGGAATTCTTTAATCAGAATCCAGCTGGTATTTTAACCTGTCGTGTGGACACACCCTACTTGAAAGGAATTGCCTGCTTTGTATAACCTGTTTGCTAGAAGGGTCCCCTGACAAGAACAGGATATCCTGCTGCTGATCTATGAGAATACCTCTCAGCAGGTGTCCACTTCTCCGACAGGATCCCTATAGAGAAATTAAACATGTCATAGTACCTTAAATCAATAGGCTATTTATTTAATGCAATAAAATATTGAATCCTCCACTGCAATGTTGTTTTCAGCTGTTGTTGCTAACAGATCAGGGTCCCCAATGAGATCTTTGAGGACAGCTTTTCTAAAGCCTTTTACTGTTAGGATTCATATACACAGAGGTAATGAAATCCCAAATTATTCTCCCTCTCCACAAATTCCTTCCTATGAATTTTTTTGCCCATAATACATTTTTAAATATCTATTATAAAAGATTAAGGACTAAATTCAAGCAACACAAATTCATTTATAGAATTAAATATCAGCAAATGTCCACATATATCAAGAGACAAACAACCATTATGGAACTTGTGAAATACTCATCCCAGTTATCATGTAGCAAAGACCAAAAACTTATAAGAAAGAAAGAAGTCATTGGGTCACTTTAAGAAAACGCAGCTGAAAAGTCTCTGAATCCCATGTGTTGGTGACCAGATTAAATCCTCATTGCCCTTCAATTCAACTCTGACATAAAAGGTTCACAGCAAGAAAAAAACCAATTTATCTTTCATCCAAGCCAAGAGTTTAACAAAGCCCTTGATATTCCCGCTTTTGCTGAACTTTCTCCTAAGTGTGAGGCATAGCTGGTTATGGACTATTAGGAGTTGTCAGCACATTAGTAAATTGTAATCAGTGCTGTATCTATCTATCTGTCTATCTATCAATCAAAAAAGTATTAAGTCAGCCACCAATTTTGAAAGTTCTCCCACTTAAAAAGATGAGAGGCCTGTAATTGACATCATAGGTAGACCTCATCTATGAGAGACAAAATGAGAAAACAAATCCCGAAAACCATTGACTGATTTGGAAAGAATTTATTTGCAGATTATGGTGGAAAATAAGTATTTGGTCACCTACAAACAAGCAAGATTTCTGGCTCTCACAGACCTGTAACTTCTTCTTTAAGAGGCTCCTCTGTCCTCCACTCATTACCTGTAGTAATGGCACCTGTTTGAACTTATCAGTATAAAAGACACCTATCCACAACCTCAAACAGTAAAACTCCAAACTCCACTATGGTGAAGACCAAAATGCTGTCGAAGGACACCAGAAACAAAATTATAGCCCTGCACCAGGCTGGAAGGACTGAATCTGCATGAGGGAAGCAACTTGGTGTGAAGAAATCAACTGTGGGAGCAATAATTAGAAAATGGAAGACATACAAGACCACTGATAATCTCCCTCTATCTGGGGCTCCATGCAAGATCTCACCCACGGGGGAACCTAGTGAATGACCTGCAGAGAGCTGGGACCAACGTAATAAAAGCTACCATCAGTAACACACTACGCTGCCAGGGACTCAGATCCTGAAGTGCCAGACGTGTCCCCCTGTTTAAGCCAGTACATGCCTTAGGTAGGCAGCCCTCAGGTAGGTAGGTAGGCTGTAGGTAGGCGACAGGTAGCTAAGTAGGCAGTAGGTGGGCCACAGGTAGGCTGTAGGTGGGCCCCAGGTAGCTAGGTAAATACTCAAAAGACAAAAGGCAGGCAGGCTTTACGTAGGCTATGGGGGCCATATAGCTAGGCAGGCAGGGTGTAGGTAGCTATAGGGGGCAATATAAGTAGGCAGGCATGTTTTATGTGGGTTATAGGGACCATTTCGGTAGGCAGGCCGGATTTAGGTAGGGTACAGGGACCACATAGGTAGCTAAGCAGGCTTTAGGTAGGGTATAGGGACCATATAGGTAGGCAGGCAGGGTTTAGGTAGCTGTAGGGGGTCATATAGGTAGACAGGCAGTGTTTAGGTGGGTTATAGGGGCCATACAGGCAGGCGGGTAGTGTTTAGGTGGGTTATAGGGGCAATACATGTAGGCAGGCAGGGTTTGGGTAGATATAGGGGCCCATACAGGTAGACAGGCAGGGTTTTAGGGAGCTATAGATGCCCCTATAGGGAGTCAGGCAGGCGGGGTTAAGGTAGCTATAGAAGCCCATACAGGTAGACAGGCAGTGTTTAAGTAGCTATAGAGGGCCATATAGGTAGACAGGCAGGGTTTAGGTATGGTTTAGGGGCCATATCGATAGGCAGACAGGGTTTAAGTATGGTATAAGGGCCATCTAGGTAGACAGGGTTTAAATAGCTATAGGGGGACATATAGGAAGGTAGGCAGGATTGTAAGTAGTTATTGGGGCCCAGACAGGTAGGCAGGCAGGGTTTAGGTAGGCTATAGGGGCTCATACAGGTAGACAGGCAGGGTTTAAGTAGCTATAAGTGGCCATACAGGTAGGCAGGCAGGTGGCCATATATGTAGTCAGGCAGGGTTTAAATAGCTATAAAAAGCCAAAAAAAAGGTTGGCAGGCAGGGTTTAAGTGGGTTATAGGGGCCATATATGTAGGCAGGCAGTTTTTTAGCTAGCTATAGGGGCCCCATATAGGTAGGAGGGCTTAGACAGGCCTCATTAGGTTTAAAAAAAAAAAAAAGAGAGAGAAGTATCTTACTTACCTCTCTCCACGCTGCCATGATGCGACGTGCTCCCAGCCAACCTCTGTGCTCGGCGCGAGTGGCACGATGACCCACGATTACATCACGCCACCCTCGTCAGCACTGTGGGCTGGTGCCTGGTAGGCTTAAGGCATAAGGCTTTAGGCCTACCAGATAGAATAGCAGAGCACCGCTGGCGCTCCGCTTTTCTAAGACCGAGCAATTCTGCCTTTGAATGCTTGGGAGAGAGGACCCAATACTGTCACACATACTGCACGGTGAGGGCTGTTGAAAATAAAAAACACTACTAGGATTGCAGTATTTTCCAAACAAAATTATTTAAATGCGATCAAAAAGCCTTGTCCCCCCAAAAATTATACCAATAAAAAAACTCAAATCAAAAACAAGCCTATACACAGATCCGTACACAGAAAAAAATTAAAAATGTATGGCTCTTAGACTATGGCAATGTAAAAACGTGTTTTCCTTTTTGAATAAAGGTGTTTTTACTATGTAAAAATCACTAAAACATAAACAAAATATACAAATTGGGTATCACTGTAAGCATGAAAAACACTACCAGGATTGCCATATTTTATTTAAAACACTTCACAAAAACCTTGATAAAATGCAATCAACATCACATGAACCATAATGGTACAAATAAAAACATCCCCTCATCCCACAAAAAACAAGCCCTCAATCAGCTCCATATAAAGAAAAATAAAAAAGTTAAGGCTGTCAGAACATGACAATATAAAAATGCAATTTTTTATAAACACTTTTCTATTGTATAAAAGTCATAAAACACTATATAAAATGTATATACCAGTAATTGAACAGACCCACATAGTAAAGTTATTCTGTCATTTGTCCCACACGGCGAACGCTAACTAAAAAAACAATGGTGGAACTGCGGTTTTTCCCATTAACATGGCCCAATGCTAAGAAAAACTGTGAAACACCTGTGTGGCCAAAAATCAAAATAAACCACTAGATGAGATCCATGAGGGGTGTGAAATCCAAAATGAGGCAACTTCTTGAAGGTTTCACCTGTCCTGGTAGTCTGAGGGCTTTGCAAATGCTACATGGCACCAACCAAAATTTTAATTCCATAAGTCAAACAGCACTCCCTTACTTGTACCCCCTGCTGTGCACTAAAACAGGAGTTAACACCCACATATAGGGTTTTGCTGAACTTGGAAGAAATTTCATAACAGATTTTTGGGTGCTTTTTAACAGGATTCCTTGTAAAAATTAAACATTTTCAGCTAAAATTGCAGATTGTTGGGAAATAAAATTATATTTTCACAGCCTAATGCTAAAAAAATTTGTGACCCACCTTTGGGGTCGATATACTCACTGCACCCCTGGATATATTTCTTAACGGGTGTAGCTTCCAACATAGGGACTTTTTAGCTGTGTTTATTACGGTTTAGCACCATAAATGCAAACCTGTAATAGTGCCTAAATGAAATCGTAATGAAAATGAGACCCCAGAGTCCAGTAGGTGCTCCTCCTTTTCTGAGGCTTGTAGTTGAGCCAAATAGCGCACTACGGCCACATATGGGATATCTCTAAAAACGGCAGAATTGGGGAATTGATGTTGAGTTGCATTTCCCTGGTCACATCTATCGTGTTCCAGTGAATAATGGATAAAAATTGAAAATCTGCAAAAAAAAGCAAAATTTTGAAATTTCCCCTCCACTTTGCTATAATTTCTGTGAAAAACCTGATGGGTTAATAAACTTCCTAAATGCTGTTTTGAATACTTTAACGGGTTTAGTTTCTTATATTGAGTCATTTATGGGGTATCTATAATATAGGCTCCTCAAAGCCATGTCAGAACTGGACTGGTTCCTAAAAAAAAAAATCAATGTTGCAAATTTTTTTTTTAAAAGGTGAAAAATTACTACTACATTTCTAAGCCCCCTAATGTTGTTTAAAAAAATTAAAAGACATTTGAAAAATGATGCCAACCAATGGTGGACGTATGGTAGATACTAGTTCTAAACTCTTTTGTGTGGAATAACTGTCTTACATGCAGAATTATTTGATTTTTGAAAATGGCAAATTTTTCTAAATTTTCACAATATTTTGATGTTTTTTCACAAATAAGCAAGGACTGTATGGACCAAAACTTCTTACTAACTTAAAGCACAATGTGTCAGGGGTTAAGAAATGGAAGAGAACAAAATACAAGACCTGATAAAGGACATGAAGGTGGAGAGTCACTTTAAGGACTTCTGATCAGTGGATTTATGGAGCAAGTTGCTAAGAGACAATGTCAAAGTTTTTAAAAATGTCCCAAAATGGAGATGCCCCTAATTTTAATATTTATCTTACCTACTGAGGACATAAGCATGTTTTATAAAGGAAAAAAACTCCTCAGCCGTCAACTTACAACTAAGTAAAATGTTTATGCTCAATCTTCTGGAAATCTGCACAAATTCTTGTCAATATTTTACAGACTCCATGATCCCGCTTCTGCCGTCAGCCTGGTCTTTCTCACCTGTCACCAGGCTGACATCTTGCAAATGAAGGCCTAGATCCACTAAGGGCTGTTAAATCATAGGACATAGCAGAGTGTTACATAGAGCAGGAACAGACGTTATATGCCCTCAGACCCCAACTTATAATTGTAAGAAAAATCAATGTTTGTAAACAGAACCATATGCAGAACCATAAGCGAGAACTTTACATCTGCTTTGCCTCACCATCTCTGCGGCATCACTTTCCCCACAGTTTATTCAGTTAGAGACTAAATCAACTCGTTTGCATATTATTTAATGAAGGAAATGAGAGGTTTTACTTGTGGGGGAATTTGGTGCAATGTCATTTATTTAAACTGGATAAAAGCCACCACCTACAAGTAGAATCTATTCATTTCAATGTATGAAGAACTTTCCAGTCATTTCCTGCTGTCAGCCAGAAGCGAATTAATATCAAACCCGAGGAATGGCTGATTACATATTAATAAAAATAATCAATTTTCTATGGGCAAAAAGTATTGAAAGTCTTTGAATTGTCTGTGTCAAGTTCTTAAAGGAGATTTCTCACTACAATGACTGGCTTTTAGCATGTAGGGGAAAATGGAGATTATTATCAAATAAATTGCTTTGTTGATTGTGCTTTGTTCAGGAGATAGTGAAGACTTTATCTCCTGTTAGAGCACACAAGTTTCACTGGTTACTGACCATCTCCTCCCACCTCTCCTTGCCCTCTCTTATTACTTTAAGCTGTTGTCACTTCAACCATGGTGAGTTACTCCCTGCAGAGTCTTTTCTATAGCCCCAGATTTTGCTTATTTAACTAAATGACAAGCTTTCACCTTATAGAACTCTGCGACCTTGTATTGTACACTATATAAGTTTCCTGCAGTCATGTCAGTGTAACAGGCATAGCTTGAAACAGCAGAGCTGACCAGGAAGTGTGGTTGGCTATGGCTCTGTGAAACTGCATGGTGAGAAAACCCCTTTAGTAAAAAGCTATTCAACAATTTGTTAGCTATGGAACACTTAATGATGAGCAATTCCACCACAATTATACCTCCCACATAGGTTGTCCCCCAAGTTTCCTAGAGTCTTTATTATTTCCGTTTTTTAAATCCCAAAGGGGAATTTTTATTCATGATCCCTATTTTTTTGAGTAGTTTAGTGGAATATATCTATATATCAGTACTTCATCATATGAATAAATCAGCACATTGGCATCAGTTAGGGCACATGGCTAGACAGCCATTATTATTAGACAGCCCTGTAGTGGACCCTGTTCTGTTTAGCCATGTGCAATATATTTATATTGTGACATATATTCCATTAGGAGGATGCATTTTCTGTTTTTTTTTATCTGTAATAGAAGATAAATCTTTGTAAAGTTATTTCACTCCTGTCACTTAGAGTATAGGGTAGGGTTGTCAAACTGATTTTCTCATTAACTTTATGGTTGCCCTCAAAGGGCTGTTGGAGGGCATTGGAGGATGGCTCGAGTATCTAGTCATTGCTGTCAGACCTGTGAGTTGCTGAGCAGAGCGGAGAAGAGGTGTGCACCGGAGCGCCAAATCCAAAAGGGCGCATGCTTTCTGCGAAAGTGGTGTGCCAGGCCTTCTGTATCCAGACTTGTCCATCAATGCTTGCTGTTTTTTAGGCTCCAGCAGGCCACGTGAGTTTGAGACTAGTGGTATGAGGAATTACTCTTAACATTTATGTCATTTCTAAGATAGATATTAGAGAGAGAAAGAAAGTAAGAAAGAGAGAGGGTTAGATAGATAGATAGATAGATAGATAGATAGATAGATAGATAAGATGTGCAGGGTGTGCTGGGTGTATTAGTGGTGTGTACCAGCATGGTGGGTGGTGTGGTGGACTGGCACTAAAAAATGAGACACAATAACTTTATCAAGGAATCTTCAGGCTTTACTCATGGCAATTGACTTAAGAACGTGCACATTACACTTCTCTCTTCAAACAGGGATTCTTGCAAATAAAAGACCACCTACGCTGACGCCACTTTGTATCGTTTTTAGGCTCTCCCTCCATTCACTCTGCAGCTGTACTGGGCACTTCCTAGGTTCCTCAGCCAAGAAGGTCCAAGGACTTGACCACCTCTAGGCTGCAGCACTGGTCACCTTGTGCTTCACTTACTCAGTAGCCTCTCACCCTCTAGACTCTTCATTCTCAAGTACAGCAGCCCACCTGAGACTATCTAGGCAGAGCTGCTTCTCTCACTTTTCTCAGGACACTCTTCTGCTCTGCCTTCCCAGGTCATACTGTGCACTATCTTTCTTGCTTTCTGTGTCTACCTTTACTTTCTCTCTGGTGGAACAGTGAGTAAGGTTAATAACACTGCTCTGGCCTGTCCTACACTATCGTCGGCTGACGGTTAGGAGATTCCATCTTTAATAATAATAATAATAATAATAATAATAATAATCTTTATTTATATAGCGCCAACATATTTCGCAGCACTTTACAATGTAAAGGTATAATTACAGACAAAAGACAGACATTACACAGTGAAAGCTACTTACAGGTGAGACACAAGGTGTGAGGGCCCTGCTCGCAAGAGCTTACAATCTAAGAGGGTGCCTGGGGGGAAACAAAGGGGGAGAAGTGCTAAATTTACAATGGCCCAGCCATGCTTTATAAATATGGGGAGGTTTACGTAAAAATTTGGTGAACCTGCCACCATGACTGTACATCTATATACAGATAAGTGCCTGTGAGTGCCCTAGTGTAGGGAGTGACAAATGTGTGTGATAGAAGGTGAGAGTTAACAATAGTGGTTTTGGTAGGCCTGCCTGAGAAGATGTGTTTTCAGGACACTCTTAAAACTGCGAAGGCTGGGATTGTGCCTGATGGTACGTGGTAGGATGTTCCAGAGAATGGGTGCAGCACGTGCAAAATCTTGAAGACGGGCATGGGAGGTTCGGATGATTGTAGTCTGTAGTTTGATGTCCGTAGCTGAGCGGAGAGAGCGGGCAGGGTGGTAGACAGAGATGAGGGAGGAGATGTATGGGGGTGCAGCACTGTGGAGAGCTTTATGAGTGAGAGTGATTAGTTTATGCTGTATTCTGCACTGGATGTCAGTGACTGACACAGGGTAGAGGCATCAGTATAGCGGCTGGAGAGAAAGACAAGCCTGGCTGCTGCATTCAGGATAGATTGGAGAGGGGAGAGTTTACAGAGAGGGAGACCGATAAGCAAGGAGTTACAGTAGTCAAGACGAGAATGAATAAGAGCAACAATGCTGAAACTGTCTTCAACTAGAACTCTAATGGACTACAATAGGACTACATAGAACTGAACTGTACTTAGAACTTGCTAGAAGCTGAAAGGCTCTTCCTTATAACTGTGTAACTTTTGTAGCCCCTCCTTTCAGCTTCACTCTGGTTTGCTGCTGGTCCAGCAGGACTGTCTCACTCTATCTTCTACACAGATTAACCCCGTTCAGGACTACACAATGACACAACAATAAAATACAGATATACATATATACATTTCCCATCTAGGTAGGTAGGTAGATAGATAGATAGATAGATAGATATCCCTATTGTTCCTTTCAAAATTCAAGAACCAGAGATGGACTTAGTATTTCAACTGACAATGTAAATGTGAACATAGTCTAATTCTAGTATATATTTGTTCTTGTTAATATGTGTAGGTCTAGAAATCCTGTAGACCGTAAGTCCTCATGGGCAGGGCCCTCTCTCACTCTGTACCAGTTGTTAGTTATTTATTGTCACCTTATACTTGCTTGACATACATTATGTATACAACCCCCCTTGTTTGTGCAGCGCCCTGAAACTAAGGGCACTTTAAATAAATAATAAGGATAATAGATAGATAGATAGATAGATAGATAGATAGATAGATAGATAGATGATTGAATGATTGTAAAGGTAAGTAATATTTCTTCTGTAAATTTGCAGATTATGCTGTCAATCTATTTTTGGACAGCCCATCTAAAGATATTAAAATTGGATTCCTTATATATTCCTTTTAATGAGGAGACATCTTTATGAGTTAGCAGGTTAGGTAAGTGTCCCCAATGATGACATTCAACGTTATTAGGTTGTTTTCTGCAAACACTGTATCCTCTGGGGACTTCTTCTGCCATTGCAAGGGTATAACATACTGTAGAATGGTTGAAATAGACATCAATCTTCTTGTTCAAACTACAATTCTACGATATTAGGAAGCAAAACAACTGCCATGAGGCAAAAGCTAATTGTTCTTAACTAAGGGAGAAAACAATTCTTTCTAAACGCCAAACATGAGAGAATAAATCCCTGTTTCAATTAGATGTCATTGCTCTTATTTTAGATGCAGATTAGAAAATCCTTCACTGTTCCACTTTTTGCATTGTTTAGGATATATGAGGACCATGAAGGAATATGAGACAAGATGGAACTAGCCGCCACCAGACTGAGTTCCCTCTGGTGGGCAAAAGCTAATATCAGGGCTCCAAAAGCATCTTAGTTCAAAAACTTTGTAGTACTCTATCAACTGCTTGATTGGCCTCTACTGCGACAAGATAGCAAGATGCTGACAGTTTGCCATGGCAGACACAGCAGCATATGAGAGCCTTTGTTATACACTCCTCTACAATATATTACTATTGCAAAATAGTGTACAAATGATTGCGCTTTCTAGCGCTCATGTACCGTAAGGGGACTAAAAGAATTTTTTTTTTTTCAAATAAACAAAAATAAAAGTATTAAAAGTTCAAATCACCTCGATTTTGCTATTTTGCAAATAAAATAAAAAAACAATAAAAAGGTAAAAGTCCAATCTATTAAAAAGGGAGAATGGTGTAAAAAAAATACCCATTGCTTTGCCTCCAAAAATTTGGGAAAACAAAAAACGTATTGATCTCAGAAAGTGGCGCTGCAATACAAATTTTTAAACTTAAAAAAGGTTTTCATTTTTTAATAGTAGTAATATATATTGAAAACTATATGTTTAGTATTGATAAAATCGTACCAACCTAAAGAATAAAGATCCGGAAACAGCGTGATGACTTTTCATGATATCTGATCGTAGATCATCTGTCAAGTTTTGCTCTGCTTTATATGTACCTTGTCATTTATAATGCACTGTGAGATCCATAAAACTTACCCCCCATTACTGTATATGGCATAGTAGATGGCCACCATGGTACCATTACGAAGTAAATAAAGCAAGTACGTCCACGGGAATATAAAAAAGTTATGGCTCTTGAGAGGGGGGGGAATAAATGCAATGTAAACAAAAATCTTTGCGGTGGGAAAGGGATCAAGGGGTTTTAAGATTATGTAAAATCCTCAGCGCTGGGCCTGCATATGAATGAGGAGGGCGCACTTGCAGATGTCATCTCTATTCACGTCTATGTGAGCTTCCAAACATAGCTGAACACACACACTCGGCTATATTCGGAAGCTCCCATAGAAGTGAATTAGGTGGACGGCTGCAGGTGCCATCCTTCCCATTGACACGCAGGGCCAGCTCGCTGCGAGTGGCCAGCACTGGGGATATTAAGGGTGCGTTTACACAGTAAAGACCAAATACTGGTCGGAAATGCCAACCAGTATTTGGTCTGTTTTTGGCACGCAGAGGGGTGGCTTTTCTCTGCAGTTTGCTCCCCCATCACACCCACATGTTCATGTTCCACCCGAAAATCGGGCGGAAGAATAAACATGTGCTAAGTTTTTCGGACTGCCGGTGGTGTAAAAAACCATCCTGCATAAAATCCGTGCAGTGGGGACTGCTGCACGAATTTTCCACTGAAGTCTATGGGGAGCGTTGCTTGTCCCGTGATTGCTGGTGCTGCGCCATCCTCGATCTCACATGCCATTAGCTGACATGACCTTTCTTAAAGGGGTTGTCTCACTACAAGGATTGCTTTTTATGTTAAAGATCTTGCAAAAACAAGTCACTTTGCAATATATGTCCATTAACAGTGTCCTACCTATTCCTAGATATCCACTCTTATATGGGCTGCATCAGCTCCTCAGGTCGCTATAGCTACAGACCTGTTTGATCTCTAATGATAGGTTGCCAGCACTGGTTGCTATAGCTAAAGACCTGGCTTCTACTGCAGCCTAGTGGAAACCAGTAAACACGCCCCTGAATTCCAAAATGAAACTAAGAAAACACGACTGAGGTAAGACGAATCAATGTAGTGAGACAACCCCTTTAAGTAAGTGCTCCAAACTGTGATGTCAGCCAATAGCACGTGAACTCTACAGACAGTCAGCAGCCACAGCAGTATAGGTCTGTTCGGACCAGACCAGAAGAAAGCTGAAGACCAGCGGCACAGGCCTGGGTCTGAGGTGAGATGATAGATGAGTGTAACTTTTTATATTTTAAAAAGGCAGCAGTATACTAGAAAAAAATAAAGACAAAAAATCAAACTAGACAACGCGTTTAAGGAGATTTCTATTTTATTTACTGTATTTTTACAAAATCTAATGAATTAAAAAATAATATTATCAGAATTATTTTCAGAATATTAAATCTTATGCCACTATTTTCCTTCCTCTCTGCTTTAGAACGTGACTGTTTTTGTAAAAGCAAATGAACAAAAATGTAAATTCCAGCAGCCGGGCAGATGTATTATATAAACAGGACATTGTCAGTGTGAAGTGCACAGTGATAAATATTTCATGCTCCACCGTGCCCCATGGCTCTTTCTCCTGCTCCTGACACACTTCTCCAATGTCTAGGAGCAACTGCTGAGCACAGCACTTTACGATCATACCTGCAGATGCTTTTTAAGGCTCTTGCTTAGCCAGCAATATTTACTTAAAGAAACAGCTCAACATATATTGAAGAAAATTACACTGACAACCTCAGACTGGCCCACTGTGGGGAAGGGAAAACCTCCAATGGGCCCCTGAGGATGGAGGGCTTAGAGCTGCTTTTGACCTACATGCACAACCTCGGGGGAGGCGGAAAGAAAGAAAAAAAGAGGTAAAAAGCAAAACACAGAGTGTAAGGTTATGTTCACACAGTGTATTGCAAAGAGCACAGGTACACCTTTGTTAGCACTGTTGAAAGTACACGCTTGCAGGAGTGTGCTTTCAATGCGAGACAGCTTTTTTCCTCCTATATGATTGTAAAGTCATCATCATCTGAACAATGACGATGATTTTACACAGCAGTCAATGAGTGCTGGACCTGAATAATGATTTTACCGTATTTGCAGGACATACTTTGGCGCAATTATACAACAAAGTATGACTCACAAATACGACGTGTGAACATACCCTAAGAGTTATGTGAAGTATGTATAATGATGTACAGTAGCTCTAGGGGTGAGGCCCAAGAATCAATTCCACTGATGGACCTCAAGAATCCACTCTACTAATGGGTCCTAGGCACCCAGTCCAATACTGATGGCAACTATGACAGCATAAAGTTACAAACGGCTCTATAAGACATATAAAAATACATGCATGGCACTATTATTGATACATTTATTGATGCATATAGTTAGGGGTATAACTAGAATTCATATGGCCCCTCAGCAAAATTAACATAAGTTCTTAATACTTATGCCAAAAAAAAGAAATAGAATAAATAGCATAATAAAAGGGTTAAATAGTAGAGCCATATAGCAAGAATTCACATAGTAGTGAAAGTCAAAAACCTCTTGTTCCCTATGAAAAAAGAAACCAACATTCTTATATATAGTGGCCCCTCAACCTCTGAGCCCCATAGCAATTGCTTTGGCTATGGTGATGCCCATATTTATGGAGCTGTTTCCTGTCAGTTGGTGGTAGGGCCCATCTCATTTTGATACTGGAACCTATAAATTCTAGTTATGTCCTGAATCAAAGGCAGCAAAGGGCTCATGCACTTTCAGGAAACCATATTACGATTCAATATAAAGCAGAACTCTATTATGTCTGGGTGTACAAAACCTAAAGAGGATTTCCACCTAAAACAGAAAACTACCAATCAATTAGGAAAACAACAGATAGAGCAGTAGCCATAGTTTAATGGTTATGATTTATTTATTTGCAATATGGCCCACCACAACCAAATGTCCCGGACCATTAGGAGGTCTAATGATCTAAACTAATAGCACCATACAGCCTTATGATACTGTTAGTTTGGATCATTAGACCTACAATTAGGGTATTTGGCAGTAATACAGTTGCAGACATGTAGACAGTTACAGTATATTGCCTTTGGCACTGTGCTCTACAGTACTACAGGTCTGTGCTGTATGGGTCTCTTCGCCTATACAGTACCTCTGATTTTATACAAAACCACGAAATTATGAGCACCATGCAGTATTATGCAATACTTCTAAGGTGGAATGGGGTTTTATGAAGGCAAAATATGGAAACACAAGGGGTGACAATGAGTCAATTATACAAACCAAGAGGGACTTTGTAAATCACCCCATAGGGTCTGTGCACACAACTTTCCCACATATATGACATCTTATTGGAATTGTTATATAATTCTTTTGAAGTAACCACCAAAGACAAACCTCTTATCAAACAACAGAATCTGTTAAACCTCAGAAAGAAAAATCTAGATTCCTTCCCTTTAAGGGCCCGTTTACACAGCAATGGACAAATACCGGTCGGTTTATCCAACCGGTATTTGTCCGATTTGTGTGCCATCCCCACGGCCGCGGGGTGAGGGTGGGGGGGGCGGCTTTTGTCCGCGATGAGCGGAGAAAAGCCCTCCCCCTTCACATTGACATGCACATATTCCATCTGAAAACTGGACAGAAGAATGTGCAAGCACAATGTTTATCGCGCCTCCGGCAGTTTGAAAAACCGCCGGCCGGAAAACCCGTGCACTGGGGACTGCTACACGGGTTTTCCATAGAAGCCCATTGTGCTAGTTTGCGGCCGGTTTTTCAGACGGTCGGCAAAACCGCAAACCGTCTGAATAAACGTCCGCAAACCTTTGCCGTGGGGACATGCCCTAAGTCTAATTCTAAAAGATGTTTCCTCCTTTAAACCACAGTTATAATCACTGTGGCCAATACAGTTCTACATTCTCTATATTCTCTGTGATAGTCAAAAGCTATAATCTATGAGACAGTTATAGTTATCATATAAAGGACTGTGGCAAAGTGTTAGGCAGGTGTGGAAAAATGCTTTAAAAATAAAAGTGCTAATACTTTATGTTATAAATTAAGGATGGAATGCAAAGAGAATGTGACCACCCTTTACTTTCAAAACATCATCAGTTCTTCTAGGTGAAGTTATACAAAGTTCTTGAAGAACATTTTCAGGGAGGTTGTTCTAAACATCTTTTCTCTTCTTGTAATCCCAGACTGACTCGATGATGATGAGATCAGGACTTTGTGGGGCAATATTATCACTTCCAGAAATCCAAAGTAAAAGGGTGGTCACACCAAATACTGATTTCATTTCTATTTTGTTCACTCACTTTACATTTTATTAAATTATTTTAAAAAATAAACTATTAACACTTCTAGTTTTAAAAGCATTCTTACTTTGCAGCATTTTTTACACACTGGTCGGACACTTATGCCTAGTACTGGTATGATCACTGTGGTAGTCACAGTAATAATATATGTGGCAATCACAGTTATAATCTCTGTGTCAGTTACATATATAATCTCTATGGTAGTCAGAGTTGTAATTTCTGTAGATGTTCAATTATTACATTCACATGGTATATTTTTCATGTGGGTTCATACGTGGATTTCATGCCAAAATCTGCATGAAAACAGTGTGAAATACATGTGGCATTGGTTTCAATGATAATTGATACCGTAGTTCAAACAAGTTTGATTTGTTTCAATTTAGATTTGAAATCCATGTAGCAAAAAAATAAAAAAAAATTTTATCATCAATTTCTAATGTGTTTATACAGTTGTAAATCAGAAAAAATTATATCAATTACAACAAATGTGATAAGAATACAAAGTGGACCCTGACAGCAAGGGGCCATTCTGCAAATACAGACTATTGGCCAGTGATGCTTCTCCAATAGATCATCATAGAGATGACAAACTGAGAATCCAGTATCACAGACAACATCATTTTTTTAGTGTCGCACATAGTTACAAATTCCATGTGGATTTTTCAATATCCTATCAGCACTTTAAGTCAGGCAACGTCATTTTACACCGTGAGGAGTTTTTTAGGAGTTGCAAAAAGTTGGAAAGGGCCCAGTAGTGGAAAGTTTTTTCACCACTCAAGAATTTGTTTAAAAATGACTTTAATTGTGGATGTGGTTTGTTTTTTTCTTTTCCTCCAATCAAAGAATAAATCTATGGGATTTACAGAAAATGCATGAATGTGAAGAAGACTAATCAGTCATAGTAGTCACATCTGTTATCTCAATGCCACTTTTATAAAGACACCACTGAATGAATAGACATCACTTTCAGGAGTTATAGAAACAAGTCTTAATGAGATGAGACATATGTTAATTGGTCCATTCAAGTAGTCCCCTCATAAGCTAAGCGTGCACTCATCACTGCTAAGACAAACTAAGCCTTGGGGTCAACTTAATGGTCGCAAATTGAAATGTTTTGTAAATTATCAACATGAAACCATCTAAATGCTCATTAAATTCATGCAGCTCTTAACACGAGTGCCATGAACCTGCTTAAAGTCACAGATTTCTATTCTTAAACCTGCAGACACGTGCCTACTTATTCCCTTTCAAACTGGCTTTAATGGGCCACAAAGAGAATTTGCCGATTTGCCAAAGCACTATAATGGGTGCATAGGTAGCAGTTGCTACTGGGCCCTGGTACCTAAGGATCCATCTACCACACAAGAAGACACCAATATTATAAATGGCACATGGTAGCTGAAGGTTTTTTTTTATAGATTTTGCATTGGGCTTTAGGAGTTTTAAAGGGGTTGTCCATTAAAAAAATATATACTGTATTTTTTGGACTATGGGACACACTGGACCATAAGACGCATCTAGGCTTTACAGGAGAAAAATAGGGAAAAAAATTTGAAGCAAAAAGTGTAGGCTGAAGTGTAGTTTTTATTGGTATCATTTTGGTATAGATGCAACTTTTTGAAAACTTTTTATTCCAATTTTTGGGGATGTGAAATGACCAAAGAAACCACAATTTCGGCATTTGGAATTTTTTTCTTCTCCGGTGCTAAGCATACGGGATAAATTATGTTATAATTTAATTAATTAGACTTTTACAAACGTGACGATACCATTTATGTGTAACCTGTAAAATGACAAAAGGAGTTTTCGGATTTTCTGTTGAGGTCTATGGTGATGATTTACAGTCGCATTTTTTTCGGATTCTAAATACTGAATCTGCATAAAATCCAACAGTAAACCAGTGCCATGTAGACATAGCCTAAGTATCAAAAAGGTACTGTATGACCTCCTTTCAAGATATTTATCGATTAGAATGAAGTTGGTTTCAAAAACCATATTTTGTTCTGGAAAACTGATTACATCTATTATATGACACCCAACTGACTTGAATTGATAGTGTAATTCCTGTTTTTTGCTGTGGAGGTGCTGCAGGGAAGGTAAACACTTGAATACTGTCTACACCAACCAAACAGGTGATCTCCAAGCAGTGGTACACATTCTGATGAGCATATTTTCAAGGCACTATTTAAACAAGAAGATATTATCCAAAGTGGACAATCAGGTTTGGGGCTTGCATATAAGCTAAACCGCATAAATAATGCATCACATACCGTACATATCTGCTGTGTACTTTTGCTGCAGGTTAAAAATCTCATGTAGCTCCACACTGCACATATTTAATCATGTGTACTATGAACCATAGAAAATAATAAACCTCAAAGTTGACTTCATTGTCCATGGAGATAACTTTAGCTCTGAAGTATCTCTGGGACTCGCATACTCTCATCTTGTCATTACACTTCAAGTGCATCTTCAGGCAGATGTTAAATATCAGTTTTTGTGTCATATATTCAAATAATTGCAGCTGACAGATAATTAATATTTAAAAGTTATTTAAAAGCTGGGAATTAAATTATCTGACAAATACAGTAAAGCGTGCACATTGGTGGTATGTAAGAAGTGGATGAGCTATAGAAGTGCTCTAACACATGCATGAGTTATAGGAGTGGTCTGACACATGGATGAACTATAAAAGGTATGGTCTGACACATGAAAGAGCTATAGAAGAAGCGGTCTGACACATGGAAGAGCTATAGAAGGAGTGGTCTGACATATGGAAGAGTGGATGGAGGGGTTTGACATATAGAAGAGCTATAAGAGGAGTGGTCTGACACACAGAAGAGCTATACGAGGAGTGGTCTGACACTTGGAAGAATTATAGAAGGAGTGGTCTGACACATGGAAGAGTTATAGACACAGTGGTCTGACACATGGAAGAGTTATAGAAGGAGTGGTCTGGCCACAACGAAGATGCTAATAGGAATAGGAGTGGTCTGACATATGGAAGGGGGTGGAACCCCGGAGTTGGGTTTGACATATAGAAGGGGGGGGCTATAAGAGGAGTGGTCTGACACACAGAATAAAAAGGGCTACACTGATTAGAGGTGGTCCCTTTGACCAACTTGGAAGAGTTATAGAAGGAGTGGTCTGACACATGGAAGAGTTATAGACCAAGTGGCCTGACACATAGAAGAGCTCTAAGAGGAGTGGTCTGACACATGGAAGAGCTATACGAAGAGTAGTTTACTGCTTTTTTGAAAGGATGTGAAAACAGAAGGATATAAGCTATTTATTTCAAGCTTTATTTTGAAGCTAGATCTGGTTCTACTTAATAAATTGAGTAAAAAATATTTTAACTTAAGTTAAATGTAGCTATTCATTTCATGTTTCAAAGCATTCTTCAAATTGTAGAGTGGTTTGAAAACAAGTTAACTGGTCTTGGCCTGGGTGCCACTATTTTTTATCTTCCAACCCACAAGCCCAACCATTCCCAGCAATGACCATAATTATAGGATTAGAATTAAGGAACCAAATGCCATAAACCCATAGATTATGATTACAGAATAAGCATCTATGTCTGTCATATACATAATATTACTTCCTTACAATGTATTTACGACATAGGAAACTTTCTTCTGATCTAATCTTCTGATAACACCAATTTATAAAGTCTTACTATCATGCACATCTTTGTTAGCAACTAAGAAATTAAATGGGTCATGACAAAGAGCATGTGAAGAAGGCACATGGGGACACCTCATTCTAAATGTACCTCTTTTCCTTGCCTGGGTGTGATGAGAACATATGTGAGGCTTCTCTTGACTTGCTGCAAAACTAACAAATGAGGAAGTGGAGACCAAAGGTCTGCAACATCTCCATCCTCAAGTAGTGGACAGGGCTAAGTTTAAGAAACACTAGGGCGACATGTATGAAACTTGGCACAACACCACAATTTTTCACATCTTTTTTTAGTGTATAATGCGCCCAAATATTTGAAAGTGATGAATGTGCGCTTAAGGTTCGAGACGCCTAGTGTATATGTTTTGCGCGCCACGGCATTTTGGCGGAATAGTAATGCACCAAACATGTATAAATGAATGCCAGAATTCGATAATGGCTGCTAAAACAGTTCATTGAGATCGGGATTTATTGTAGATGCTGTATTGGTTTCATTAATTTATATTATTTAATTTTAAATTAATTTTAGATTATATAAATCTTAAATACATTTTATGGAAGATAATTTTATTTTTTTGGGATACTACATAGTTTTTTATTTCTTTTATATTATATAACTTAGAATTAAATTAATGTAATTTAATTTTATATAGTTTGATAATTAGCATAAATTACTTTTTATTATTATACTGGTATGAGTTGAGAAATAAGGGACATTTTTAGCCTTACTGGCAAATCTAGTTCCATTACGACTACTCAGGCTCAGTCAGACCACATATAAATTGGTCTTGCTGTTCGAGCAGTTATGCGCCTTGTTTTGCCATCCCACATTCATAAATGTGTCTAATATAAAAAATGTGCAACATGCCCCCACATCTTTGGCGCATTACAAAGTGTCCGGTCTGTTGCACCAACACATGCCCGAATGACGCGCTATATATAGGGAAAAATGGAGGAATGTTGACTTTTGCCGCCTTTCTCGCAAGAACAATGAAAATGACCCATTCATACATGTTGCCCTCGTCTTTTCATTCAGTGATGAGGGTGTCATGAACCAGCACCAGGGTCCTACTTTAATGTTTATCTATAGGACATATTCTCTTAAATGTGCTCTCCTGATGTGCCTTTGTATGTGTACTCTTATCTTAATATATCAAATATTGATTCTTGTGCAGAGTACCATCTGGCTTAAAGAGTGTTTTAAGCATTGATTCCTGGGAAAAGGTATTCAAATTAGCTTTCCTTTAAAAGGAAAAAAAACTTTCTAAAACCTGCAGCTTAACAGTAGGTCAATGTCGGAAGGATTAATAGCCTCAAAACAAGACTAGGGGCGACATTTTTGAACTTGGTGCCGACTTGCCAGTTTCAAATCTCGGGCCCCGAATAAAACCCCCTGTGCCCCGAGTCTCCCGGGCTCCAGGCCTCTGCGCTGGGCCTGGAGCACCGACTGGCTCTTCAGCTGCATGTGCGTCCGCTGGACGCACACTCCGCTGAGGGCTTCTGCGGGGCAGAGAGCGAGCGCTCCCTGCCCCGCAGACAGTGTCGGACCCGCAGGTCCTACACCGCTGAGGCAGCCGAGTCCTCACAGCGCTGAGGACCCGCCACGGCCCCGTGCGCCTCAGCCGGCAGCGTCGCGATGACATCACGTCATCGCGACGCTGCCTGTCCTCGGGCGCACAGCGCGTCATAGGCCGTGCGCCCGAGGAGCTGCCGGAGGAAGCGCGGGCTGAAGAGACGGAGCCGGCTCGCCGGGGGAGTTAAGGTGAGTATTAATGTTGTTATTTTTATAGCGTTTACCTGCCTCAGTGCCCCTATATACTGCCTGTGCCCCTATAATGCCTGCCTGTGGCCCCATATCCCTGCCTGTGCCCCTATAATGCCTGCCTGTGCCCCTATAATGCCTGCCTGTGGCCCCCATATCCCTGTCTGTGGCCCCCTATATACTGCCTGTGCTCCTATAATGCCTGCCTGTGGGGTCCATATGCTGCCTGTGCCCTTTTATACCTGCCTGTGGCCCCCATATACTGCCTGTGACCCCCATATACTGCCTGTGCCCGCATTTGCTGCCTGTGCCCCTATATCCTGCCTGTGGCCCCCATATCCCTGCCTGTGGCCCCCATATGATGCCTGTGCCCCTATATACCTGCTTGTTGCCCCTATATACCTGCCTGTGCCCCATATAACTGCCTGTGCCCCCATATACCTGCCTGTGGCCCCCATATACTGCCTCATTGCCCTTATATACCTGCTTGTGGCCCCCATATACTGCCTGTGGCCCCATATACTGCCTCAATGACCCTATATACCTGCCTGTGGCCCATATACTGCCTGTGCCCCATATATACTGCCTTTGGCCCCATATTCCTGCCTGTGACCCCTATATACTGCCTCAGTGCCCCCATATACTGCCTGTGGCCCCATATACTGCCTCAATGACCCTATATACCTGCCTGTGGCCCCTATATACTGCCTGTGCCCCCATATACCTGCCTGTGCCCCCATATACCTGCCTGTGGCCCCTATATACTGCCTCAGTGCCCCTTTTATACCTGCCTCAGTGCTCTTATATACCTCCCCCAGTGCACCAATATACTGCCTCAGTGCCACTATATTCTGCCTCAGTGCCCCATATACTGCCTGTGGCCCCATATACCGCCCGGTGGCCCCCATATACCTGCCTGTGGCCCCATATACCTGCCTGTGGCCCCATATACTGCTTCATTGCCCCTATATACCTAACTGAGGGGACTGCTATACCTAAAATTAAGGAGTTGCTGGAAATGTGTGGATTCTAAGATATTTGTGTCCAAATCCTCAGGGACGAGTATTGGCCGGGAGCAATCAGCATGAAGGTGTGAACCGGATGGAGAAGAAAAGGGAAAGTGAACGACGCTGATCAGAAAAGAGTCTCGGTGAGTTACTAATGTAACTGCAGTGTAATCACTTATATGTCTGCAGAGTCTACATACAACTAGTTTCTACCACTATATGGCCCCTGTATGGCGGTGGTATATGTAATCAGAGCCTGTGTACAGCTTGTAGTCACATGTGGGGGTCGCGTTCGGTCAGGGTCTGGCAGGATTTTTTGAGCCTTAAGTAGTAATAGTTTTGGGTCTTGGTTTTGTAGGAGTGTTTTTAGTCACAATCACTTGTCTGGTAGATTTGCTCCATGTATTGGTGGATTATTTGGTGACTGTTTAGGGGGATTGTCATATGAAGGTGAGAAGTTCTGAAAAAAGTAAATTTGTCATTGGTGATTTTTACTGTACAGTGACTGCTGAGGAGATGGACGGGATCTGTGTGGGATGTGCAGAAAATTAGTGACAGGAACAGAAGGTTTTTCTCTGTAAAAAAACATCCGCAGTTCACAATGAGGCGGGAAAAACACAAAGGGCCCGAGCCCCGGATGTTTTAGGACCCTAGCAACGCCCCTGCATGTCGCCCTAGTTATTCTAGCCAAGCCAAAGAGATCATGTTTTATTACGTCAGACATTGACTTTAACTCCTTAACGACCGGCCGCCGACTTTAAACGTCGTTTGGTGCGGGTCGTTCGTCTGTAGCGACATCTTTAGACGTCGCTGCAGACACCGGAGTTTGCGGACCCAGGCACCGCAGCTGTGCTGAGATCGGGGTTGTACTACACAGCCCTGATCCCAGCGCAGCTCCTGCGAGCACCGGGCAGCGGGGGAAACCTCCGCATCCCGGTGCTTTAACCCTTTGATTGCAGTGGTGCGTTACCGCAGCGCAATCAAAGGGTTTCCCTGCTCTGTCCAGTGATCGGAACACCCGGTGACCCGACAGAGCTCGGGGAACGGCTGCACAGTTAGCCCTGGGGACCTAGAGTGGCCCCAGAGCTGTCAGTGTATGAAGCCAGTGACCAGGACACACTGTGTGCTGTCCAGATCACTGCCCTTGTCAAAGTGACACAAATTAGAATGTATTAGCATATATGAATATGCTTATACGTTACTAAGTGTAAAAAAAAAAAAAAAAAAATGTAAAACAGTTCTCCCTTCAGGGGATTTTTTAAAAAAAAGTAAAAAAAAAAACAGAAAAAGTGTAATAAAATGAATAAAAAAATAAATAATAAAATAAAAATAAATATTTAATAAAAAATAATTATGCATATAATACACACACAAAAACCCTACACATATTGGATATCCACATGACCATAATAGCCTGTAGAATTAATCTAACAAGTTATTAAGTGTGAAATGTGAATGGTATAAAAAAAAAAATTAAAAAACATTTTTTTTTCAAAAATAAAAAAAAATCTGTAATTATTTATAAGCGAATTTAAACTATTCCCCCACAAAGTACAACTTGTCTCGAATAAAACGAGGCCTCATCCAACTGCGTCATTGAAAAAATAAAAAAAGTTACAACTGTTGAAACGCAAGGAGGCAAAAACGAAAAAAATGTTCTGGTCATTAACTACTTTTCAGGTGTTCGGCTTAAGGGGTTAAAGAGACAATATTCTTCGTTGTGGAGGAGAGCAAATTTGCATGCATTAATTTGTAAAGTGATGGTCTGTAAATGCTTATAGAGATTGCTACTCTATCATCTCCTGTATTGATGTAAATTATGTAATTAAAAAAAACTTTAAAAATATAACTCTAAAATTCCATCCATTTTAGAATATAACTGCTCCATGTTGCTGGACAGGTTCTAACATCTGTACAGGTGCTGCAACAAAGGAAAGATTCTAAGAAATGAGCTAAGAGGGCTGACTGCTATAATTACATTCTGTAGACACAAGCCGTGGCATTTCTCCGCACTTCCTGAAATGCTTTCTAATAATGTCTAGCTTGTCAGGGACTACTATATAAATCTCTCAGATGGAATGTAATGTATAGAGCAAACATAATAAGAACACAGATTAACAAAATGTAAAATGAAAATTCCAGGAGATTATTAACAGGGTTCAAAGCTACATTTAAAAGACACCGCTTTTTGAGAATTGTTACAGCGTAGATGAATATGCACCAGAGACAATGGAAAAAAACCCGGCCTGCTGACTGCCAAGGAAAGCGGTCCGCTTATTTTTTTTTTATATATATTTTATTTTTTGAACTTTTTCAGTGCGTAGGAGCGGACATAATCAAACATAACTTGATTGCTTACACCTAATCATGATGCATACATACGTACGAGCTTTTGCTTATGTTTTTATGTTTTATAGAATAAATTCTATAGTGTGAGGGCTGTTATCAGCACCAGGGAAATATGGGCATTTGTATGTGTGGTGGTGCATGTTACTATGCATGGTAATGTGGGGTATGAGTAGGACTCCTCATGTAAAAAGGTTGTAGTTATGATATATATGCATTGTTCGTTTTTGTCTTGTTTTTGTGTTTGAATGAGCTCCACACCTGGTTTTGCTGTTTTTTACCATGCAGCTAAGTCATGTGGTAGCAGGGAGGTTCTACCACTGAATATCATGTTGCTGATGGATGTAGATCAGGGTTTAGATTTGGATAACCTGAAGTAATGTTTATGAGGAAGGCACTGCATACGCTCCACCATGTTAGGAAGGAGGATGACAGCTGATTAAAACAGGAGGGTCATTTTTGTGCTGCGGACTTAAAGTTAAATCCCAATGGACTGCAACTGTGAAAGGGGGGCTATGTACACCCGATACAGGAGCCTAAAGCTGCCAAGGTCTGTTGCTAACTGAGATTGGTGCATACAGAATAACAGCCAGCCACAAACATCACAGGGAGCTCAAGAAAGATGGACAGTAACCCGGGAGAGTCATGAGGCCTATCTGTATAGTACTATGTATAAATTGCACAGCTTGTGTTCAAGGGATGGAGTTGCAGCCACAACTGCAAACCTTATATGAGTTGTGTGTGACTAAGAATTGTACCTCTTAGTGAGAACAGCAAAGCTAGTTGCCTCCAAGTGAATAAACAGTTACTTCAGTTTTGAAACAAACTTCTGCTTCCACACTTTGTTTTACCCAGTGCATCCTCAATTTTTAGGGTGGTCTCTGCCCAATGCTTTGGTGCAGCAGCCCAGAAGGAGGCAAAGAAGAAGATGAGAGTTGGAGTCTCTGGTCATGATGGCCAACTCCACCAATCCTCCCTTTACTCCCATGGCTGGCACAATGATGAGAGCGTCTGCACTGAGCTTTCATGATAATAATTCCCGTGGGACACACTCTGGTACCGCCCTAACCAGGTGATGGTTGAGGTATCCTTGTTGTTCAGTGCATAAAGTGGACAGGAGGCAAAGATGGAGGTGAGGACAGGCCTTACTCTCAGCATTTTATATACAAGACATATGGTTACAATCTTTCAAACAGTATGGCATATTTCTTTTCACAACCCAGTTTATACCTCTTATGCATACTCCAGATGCCTGATGCAATATTTAATCCCTGTTCTATAATTCTTTGTTGTCTGTAGTGTCATCTGCACAGTACAGACTAGTAACTGGGCACTGAATTAGGCCTGAGTTGTACTGGTCCAGTCAAAGACTGTGAGGTGCTGGGAGATTTCAGTTTTCATAGACACATTTCAACTTTTACTTTGCAGGTCATACAAGTTGAGTGTGCTGGGTTCTTCTGAAATATCTCTCCCCATACAAGCTGCTTGCCTCAGTCTAGTTCTGCAAGCTTCTGGGCCTTTGTGGTGATGGGCAACCTGCCCCTAGGCCTTAGCTGGTATAGGCCCAGGGTCACCTCCAGTGGTGTTCTAAACGGAACTGTATCTGGTGCACACTGCACCTACTTTGCCCTACCTACTAGGGCTATTATAAGAGCTGAAAAGATTTGGATCCTCTTTTCTTTTGGTTGGTGTGGGTCCTGAAGGCCTGACCTTCACTGTTTAGCCGTTATCACTTGTTCAGTGAAGAGGTGATAGTTGCTTTAAATCGGAATACTTCCTTTAAGAAACCTCTTTTCAAAAGATATGCCAGAAACATCTGATAGCTGAAAGTCCCACCTGTGAACTTTGGACTACCAACCAATTATTGTAGAACAGGAGAGCCCTTCATCCCATTTGCTAAGGTCTATAGTGGCAGACCACTGTGGAAGGAAATGAGTTGGAAACATGACTACAGTCTGGAGGAACTATGGACAAACTATAAATGTCAGAGATGGAAAATACTGCTACACTTTCCCAAAATATATTCACTGAAGTAATATTACATATACAGTGATTTTAATTTGAGATGAAAATGCAAGGAAAGGGTCATATTGATGCTGATGGACTAAGCTGAACCAAATTGCTTATTCTTGCTCCTCTACCTTAGCTCAATGGCATTGAGTGTTTATCTTGGCCCTTATGATCGGTGTGCTTGTTCTCTCTTATTTTACGCTATGTCTTATGTAGTTGGGATTAAATGTGATGTTAAGCAGATGTTGGCCATTATCTATCGTACCCTCCTTTTTCCCCAGTATGATGTCATTTATTGGCTTTAAGCTCAGGCACTAACCTATTGGACGTGACACAAGAAAACATTTCAGACAGGATCTTGATTGTAGCTGGGTTGGAGATTACAGATGTTCAGAACTTTTGTCTCCTTATGTAAACTACATTATTTCTGTGGTCTCATGGGCCATTGACGTTTGAGAGCAGCGAGCAGAATTACATAATCTTTGTATTAGTGTGAATAAGTATGTTGTTATAGCACCAAATGGATTCAGTATGGAAAATATAATGTAGTGATTCACCAGCTAAGTGTTCATATCATCATGGGTCGCTATAAGCCGTCTTTAAACCAAGGAAAAGGTGATCTTGTAATTTGTCGCTTTGATAATCCTATATTTAAACCTTTTAGGGTATTAGAGGGTTTTAGAAGCCTGAATTTCCAAGGGGAATATTTTTGTGTTATTTCCCAGTCTGCCAATTGTTTTATTGTGAAACACATTTGTCTTAAAGCATTCAAAGGGAACCATTATATTTTCAATTTCTTGCCGTCAGATAGGGAAAAATGGGCAGAAGTTAGAAAAGGAAAGTTTTCATTTACTTTCTGAAACAATCCTTTCATGATACTATGTAAATATAGGTTTGGGGATGTTTAGATCACGTTAGTGATATAGAGATAGGGCGACATGTCAGAAAAGTGCCGTTTCCACGCCAGTTTTAGGCAAATTAAATCAGTGTAAAGTGCGTCAGAAAGTTCGATCATTTCCAAAAACTGGTGTCAGGTATACCTTGCATAGAAAACTTAATGCGCCTAAAAAGGCGGATCGCGTCAAAAATGCGGCACATTACATATCATTGGTAGTATATGTAATGCGCCTATCGAGGCTCATTGCCCGATGGAGGCGCATAACACGACGGGGTACACAGCGCACCATATTTAGGCGCATTACAAAGTGTGGTGCCCGCCGTATAATGCACCTAGTTTTGGTGTACGATAGTTTCTTTACAACAAGAATATGGTGTCAAAAGTGGTTTTGGTGCAAAATAGACCAAAAAACTGGTGTTGGTGCGTTGGGACATGTCGCCCTTAGTGTTCACACCAGAAAAAGCACATCATATAACCTCAATCCCAATGGGCATACACTATGATATGTCACCCATTGAACACCATTGACAAAAAAGAAACATAAGCCGCATTGTTATATAGTTTTTTTTTTACTGCATACTATGTAGTGAAGAAGTATATTAATTTATACCGAGCCAAATGCAATAGAGCTCTATAATAGAGTCCATTTATATATAGAGCTTTTTCAAGCCTGCATGTTAACTTAGACTGCTAACATTGGATTGTTATGTATGTGGCACCTATTCTTGGATGAAGCGTAGCTGGCTACAACATTTTTATGGTAAGTTGTAAGAGCAGATGGGAACAGAGCAAAGATATAGGACAAAAATGATTTTTTGTGGATTTGGGAAACCATTTTGTCAATGTTGTGGTGTTGTGGTGTCAGGACCGCTCAGCGAGCGGGGAGTGGATCCTCTGGTCACCGTGAGTAGTTGGCGTACCCTACGCCAGAGAGCGGAGTCTAACCGGCCCCTTGTCTTCACCGGAGCCCGCCGCAAGGCCGACGTAGGACCCAGTGATGACAGCCGAAGCAGGTAGCATAGACTCAGGGCCGACCGGAGCGTGGAACTGGAGTAGGCTGGGCACCGGAGCATAGAGCCAAAGTAGGCAGGACTGGCAAGGCAGGACTGACAAGGCAGGAACGGCAAGGCAGGAACGGAAACGTAAAACTAACTAAACCGTCAGAGAATATCCTAAGGAACGCACAAACGTCACTAAGGCAGGGACACCAATAACTGGGCGCCGACGACAGGAAGGGGTATTCCTATAAAGCCCGTGCCCCAAGGCCATAGGTGGAAAGGGAACACATGTTAAGTACTGGCTCTTTAAATCTATGAAGGCTGCTCTCGCGTGCCCCTAGTGGCCGGCCCGGATAGTGCAGGCAGAAGCAGAGACTGCAGCATGCCGCCGGAGGGGGAAGCAGGACGTGGCTAGGTGAGTAGAAGCGCAGCGGAGCACATGCCTGGAGTGGCTGTACCTGGGGTCGAGCGCCTGGTTCGCGGCATGGGAGGTGCCGGGGGCTGGAAGGCGCGAATGGCCGTGGTCCGGGCGTCGGACCGCAGTGTGCGGCGTTACATGTGGGCATACTGTGGCGTGGGAAAATGCCATCTATAGATGTAGCTAGACTGAACTTGACAGATAATGCACAATGTTATCATGGCACAGAATGTTATCTTAACTTTTCCAATGGCTTTTGTCTTGAGATAAGAGCAGACAACATGAAAAGTTGTGATTTCACGGTCAAGTTAAACTCTGCCACATCCACGTATGCATGATACAGGTGTGCCTGTAGTGGTGTGTAACTTTGATTATTTTGCTTTTATTTCCCTTCTCATTCCTAGAAGAAAACTTTTTGCCAATGCTTACATTTGGCAATGTTTTTGCCATTTTAGTGATAATGACATGATTATTTTATTTCATTGTTGCACCAGTAGTATCAAGTACTCTGATCAGGGGAATAATACTGTGCAATTAAAAGGAGTCAGCTATTAAACTGTAGACATTCAAAATACTGAGACAATGTTATCAGTGGGGGTCTGTAACCTGTGACCCCACCAACAAGTAATCCAAAGCAGCCACAGCCATGCTCATGAAGTCTCATTGTAGTGAATAGGAGATTTCTGATTACAACTTGTCATACAATGAAGGGTCATATTGCTTAAAGGAACATCACAGCCCTTTCGTTCTAGCCATTGGTGGGGACAAAGAGCCACACCAATCATCTATCTCATAGCAGGGCCCCTAACCTATAAGCAGTCTTTGAATTATATTTGATCATTTCTTTGTAGGTGCAACCTCAGCTGGACCTTATGGTCTATTGTTGGACATCTGCCTTGAGCACAATTGTCATTGCCTCACCGCCTCAGAAATTTATTGGTCTTTATGTTGCTGAAAAAAGACATTAAAAGCAAATAAAAACAGGTTAAGAATACAATTCAGGCATAATGTGATCAAGGAACATTGGAGAAAATCTCCCACAATAACCTTTCCATTAAGGTCATATAACACACCAGGCTGGAAAGTCATGATTACATCTACAGTATAAAAGAATTTGTTTTTGTTCGGTTTGACACTGTAAAACTATTTTGGCTTCAGATTAATTTTTTTTAACTCTGGTAACCCTAAATTGGGGTTAGGGATAACCTCCCTGTGATGTCACTTCCAACCTAGAAGTGCGACGGAAAGATAAGTCATCCTAAAAACCCTAAACCTCACCCCAAATTAGGGTTAAAGTTATGGTTAGATATGATTTTTGCTGAAATTCAATTGAAGGATAATACTACAGTATAGTAGGATGAAAAGTAGAAAATGCATATACTTGATGGAATGGTATACCAGAAATCATAGTGAAGAAAAATCTGAGATCAAAAACCATTGTTATTCTCCATGAAATTATAAAGGGCTGGGTCTAGTATAGTAGCTCATGCCGATTCACCTCAACAAAGCTGAATATTTGAGTATGGTTTTTAGAAGAAAGCAGCCATGTTTTTCATCTCTCTTTTAAAGACTTAACTAGTGGATTTTAGACCTGACAAATTGACTTGCTCTATGGGTGTTAAAGGAGTATTACCATCTCACTGCTCAGATTTCAATAAATAAAAAAGGTAAATAAACATTGTTAGCAAATACATTGCTGTCCTGATTTTGCTTGATTTTAAAGATACAGCAGGTTATCTCCCCTACTTGTTTACAGATGGTGTCCAAGGTTACCAACAACCTCTGTACTATAGCAGCTATGTCTTATCAGCGGTAGGGGCTGAGTGGCTAGAGCACATAGGTGGTCGGTAACCTAGGAATCCACCACTTTATCTTTGAAATAGATCAATATGAGAACAGAATTGCATTTGGTAAATATGTTTATTTACCTATATGGTTAGAACTAATCAATGAGATGGGACTACCTCTTTAGATGTAGGTAAACAGAACAATCAGTGATATGTGAATTGATCATAATATCTCTACATATGATCCTAGAATTATGATAATGGGGAAACTGTAAAACAGAAAAGGTTAGAAAATTGGTGGTTTGTGTAAGTAATTTAGGAAATGGAGCCAGGATCTTGAGCGCCCGATCCATACAAACAGGCTGATACATATCATAAGATGATGGGATATAACTGAAATATGCCATCACTTTGTAATTGATGGGAGATCTTACCTCTGGGAACCCCTCCAATCCTAAGAATGCTTGACTGTCTTTCATTGCACAGAAGGTCAATGCCAGTGAATGGGGTCAACTGCAGTTCCCTGCACAGCCCGAGGGGCCAGGATTCGCTATGCAGCAAATAATAGTGAACGGGCCACACCTCCATACAGAGGATCATTGATGGGCCAAAAGGTCAGACCCCCCACCTATTATAAAATATATTATAATTACTTTACGAGGGGGAACACCCCATTACGATGGTCGGCATTTTAAGCAAAGTTATTTCATTAGATGCAAAATTATGGCCTAAATAAGGCATCACATTGGCTTGGAGGTTAGCAATGTTTCCTTGGAACTCTGGGGTTCTGGGTTCATATCCCACCTAAGACAACATCTGTAAGGACTTTGTATGTTCTCCCCATGTTTGCGTGGTTTTTCCTCCTCCACACTCCAAAGACATGCTGATAGGTTAATCTGGAATTTAGACTGTGAACCACAATGGGGACAGGGGTCAACTGAATAATGCCAATCTCTGTACAGCGCCGTGGAATACAATGGCGCTATATAAAGGAATAAATAAAATAAAAATAGTCTACATATTCACGGTGTGATGGCTCTTTGAGATAAAATCCTTTTTCTCTTAGACTATGGAGCTCCCCACAGGAACAGTGGGTACAAGAAGCAATAACCTTGCAGCATGCTGTCAATAGCTTGCCATGCTAATCCCCGCACTGTACTCCTAGTCTTTAACAGAAAGTCGGCCATTTTGACATCAACTTCCACACAGTAATTTTTCCTCTTTGCAGCCTTTAACACTGAATACGGCACTTTTCCATGACCGACAAAGCCAGAACTTTATATTCAGGCTGGAAAAAAAAAAATCCTCAGCTCCTCACATACAGTTTAACCCGATCTCAATGTTCTTAATGTTATCCGTACTGTAACATTTAATAAGAAAACCCACACCGTGCGTGCCTGACAGCTTGACAAACTGCTGGAATGAGTCAGCCTGTATCACAGACATTTCTGGTTTCCTAGAAAGCACAGAGGTATGTAAAGGAAGCCTGGAACATCTGCAGGCAAGTCATTTACACAAAACGCACAGCCCAGGGATTAGGAAACTGCGGACAATGCCCCATTTTCGGTTTTATTTTTCTCATTTTTTTTTCATTTTTCCAATAGATTTGCCCAAATCCTGTAAACATATAACAACGCAGCTAACCTAAAGCAGATGCGGGAGATTACGACAAATCAGATTATTTAATACAATGGTATCTAATTAGAACAATTACGGGTTTTGGTTCACAGTAACCAATCATTGCTAACATCACAACAGAAGTCAATGAAATATTGCCGGTTGCCCTCGGTTACAGCACAGAATAAACAACAAAGCGACAACAAAGCGACGGTCTATCTAGTATTCAGTTGCTTTATCAATCTATTGTCCCCTGAAAGCAGCCATGTCTAGAGAGAGGCCGATAGTATTGTAATCTCTCGTTCTGAGCACCTTTACGAAGATTTACTTGAATTTACGTACGTGAATGATGTTAGCAATTTCTATGGGAAGCGGTGAACTTTTAGATTTACTGAACCGTTATATAAGATATAGTAATTACATTTTTTTGGGGGGGTAAATAATGCCGTCAGGCACTTTGGCGATGATACTATTTATTATTAGCGTTGTAAAAAAGTGATTACAAACCAGATATTCTAAGTTTAGGCTTTATATACGTTACGTAAAATTGTTCCCCAAAATGTGTAAAAAAAATGACTACTATAAATATGTCAGTAATGTGATGTAAATATTTAAGAATAATAGAATAATTCTATTACTGCTATAGACACGCTTTCTGTATCTAAAAATAACAAAATTGTCGAAATAGGATTCCGAAGTCGGTGATTAGAATAATTACTTTTGCTGAGGTTTGAAATGTAACGTAACTACTTAGAGATGTGGATGATACAGCAAGTATCTTGCCGAAAGTGAAATTGTTGAGCTAACCGCAAGCTGCTTTAATCATCTGTAAAGCTTCTTATGTCACACTGAGGAGTGCTTTCCTTACACAATAAAGTGGAGCTAGAAAAGATTTTCCTTGGGCCTCTGTACTGTAGTCACATAAACCATCATAACTCTCTCTAATATCTAATTCCGGCTTCAGACAGTTTAGTTTTTTTTCCTGAAAAATACAAAATAAAATTGACAAACCTCTCCTCGACTTTTACATAGCAGGAAATACTGAAATATTGAAGTAAATGTTTGCCCAATCTTCCTACTGTAATGATACGCATATATAAATATTTGTCACATCTATAAAAAGAAGAGACTTTTTACTTTTTCTACTATTGTTTTTTATTTTATTTTAAGAAAAACATGTAAAAAGAAACTGTCACGTACTACTAATAGAAAAATAAAATTATAATAAAAAAGTAAAGGTAGGAAAAAAAAGAATCAAAACGTATCCACATCACAGAACAACGTGTCAAATTTGGAAGAATTTCACAGCTATATTGTGTTTAGAGCTTTAAAATATCAAGACTAATATTAAGCACATTAGATTAAAATGGTCAAATTTTCTTGACCAGATGGTCTATTAATACTAGATATAAATTATCAATGTAAATCTAGCGATATCGAAAAAAATATATTCGGTCAATAAAAATGTCAGGTGTATTAATTTTCGGAAAATGTTAACATTTTGGCACGCTGAAAAACTGAAACAAATTATTACAATACGTAAGAGTTGCAGGACTAAGGGCGATGGTATATTTTATTATTTTTTGCTGAAGGTTACAATGATGCTTTCCTGAAATCTATAGCAATTACCACCTGTCTAATGCAAGTCCCTTCAGACTAAAAATACGTAATATTCTATTGATGGAACGCTGTATTATTAATTCATTTTTAAACATTTTTTCAATGCAAATATTTGGCATTTTTGGATGCAGCGCTCCAGGTTAATTTCGTGCCACCAGAATGTGGTACAAGCTACAGACTTTCAGAAATCCCCAGACTATATTCCCACCCCTACGACAGCAAACATGAGCAATATGCTTCCTATTGATAACGTGCACCGGGTGAAAGTAAAGAAAACCACAAACCAGTCATTAAATATGTATCTCAGATCAAGCTAGAACAAAGGAAATGATAAGTGCAAAGGTGCAAGACGAAAACTCTGCGCGTAAAATCCAAGGCCAAATAAGTGGTTTAAGAGTAAATTGAGTTCTCATTGTTTCCAAGGAGCCCACATTACAAAACTACATGCTCGTTTTGTAAGGTGATTTTAGTTTCTATAAAGAAACGCTGCTTCTGGGATCTTTCTGGCAACTAGATGGATCACACAGGCCCTGACCTCTCACACTGCCAAGAATTCTCACACAAAGCCCTTTTCATATTGACCGCAGCCTAAATTTGGAAGATAAGGCAGCAGAGGAGGCAGTGATAAAGTGTCTGGAACATCAGATTTCATTCAGTTTTAATTTATTTTCCCAGAATAGCGAGGAATGACTTGAGCCGTGGGTGGAATTCAAAAACTGTTCCTATTTGTGAAATAGAGGACTAATGTGCAGATGTAGCAGAGCCCAGTTTGTCGGTGTAGGACAGCTGAGTTTGTCACTGGGATTTTTTTATAGGAATGCCGGTAAAACCTGCTCTGTATAAAGCAGTCCTAAAAGAGTTAAATGACAAATGAATCTCTGCTACATCTGTAGGTGCAAAAAACAGTATTTTCCCTTAAACGTCTACTTCCGCAGCAATCCCACAAGCCCTGGCAGCAAGGCTGCACTCACCATGTGATAGCAGGAGTCTTCTGGATGCATTTTGCTCCCTGGTCCATTTCACGTTTTGTCTGCAGTCGTCTTGCATTGTGCAGCTTGGTAGCTCCAGATAGGCCCCGCTCTCTCTCTCTCTTTCTCTCAGGGCTGGCTAATTTTCCTGTCATTCATTCTCAGTCCCACTTTCAAAATTAGGCAGATGTGCACATTTACTGGAACTCCGCACTGTATAACGTGATCATTTTTCAAAGCAGGCCAACTAAAAAAAAAAACATAAAATAAAGGATGGCCTGTATTCCTTTCCCCTGCAGACAGATGAAAAGACAGATGCGGCTAAGTCTTTGGGTTAGGAAGTTTTCAGAAAGTAGAAGAGAGCTGGAAGAGCCGTGCATACTCCTAGAAAACTTCCTCCTTCTTGCTAGGCTAACCTCCTTCACAAAACTTTGGAATGTAAAGGGAGGACTCTCCGAGAGGCCCCAGCTAGACAAGCCTTTCTTAATCAATTAGCTTGCAGGCATTACTTGTGACCTGAGGTCACACAGCAGAAGTGTGTGTAGGGTGTTCCTTAAAGGAATACAAAATCAGCATTTTTCTGTGCATTTGATACTGGCCCCCCCCCCCTCCCTTCTTCTAGAGATGCTCGAGCAGAGCAGGTATCATGTCTCAGATTTGCTAGAAGCTCCATAGCTACAGACCAGCAAAGTGTATCCCTCTTACCTGCTGTACCTGGATAATGCAATAAACTGCTATACAGCCAAAGCTACAAGGAAGATGCAATAACGAGCAATTGTTAAGCAATAAACATAAAAAGTTCTTGAAATTCGATTAATTAATAAGGTGAATACAAACTAGGTTTATCAGAATTTCCTGACATATTCATTTGACCTAAAAGTCCCGGTTCACATTTACGTTGGAGGTTCCGTTCAGAACCTCAGTTGCAGAGGTGCAAACAGACCCGATTTACAACAGACACCAGTACCGCCCAACGGACTCCATGGACTACAGTTGGTCCATCAGGTTTCCAGCACGGTGTCTGTCGCTTTCATATTAAAAATTCACAGTCAGAAGCTTTCCACGCTCATTTTGCAGTTCAACAGGAATTTAGAGCATTGACTAGGGCACATTTTCCTTGTGGTGTTGCTCAAATAGGTTCCTATTCGGTTTGACACTGCTTTCACCAAATTTAGAGAAAAATTTCGGTACAACCCAAAGTTAATTTTTTTCCCCCAAACCTAAAATTGACCATATTCTAACTATAAAGCTAATGGTTACTTTTAGGCCTTTTAACAATTTTTTTTTTTTACAGGTTAACATCATTCCATAATGTCTTCGGTGTGGCATCACTTCCATTCTGATATTATATTCAACCTCACATCTGATTACCATAAAATAGGATTTATTCCTACACTATAGTAACCGTAGGTATTGCCACACCAGAAACACTGTGAAAAGGTAAGTCAACCAGTCAGAAAAAGTAAAAACCCTGACCTAGGATTAAGGTTCATTTTTTTGCCGAACCCAAATCTAATTGCTCTCTCACCTTACTGCTATCTGTAACCTCTCTCTCTCCACTGGGATCTTTCCATCTTCCTTCAAACACGCCATCATAACCCCTTTACTAAAAAAGCCCTCTCTGGACCCGTCCTGTGCTGATAACTACCGACCAGTCTCTAACCTGCCCTTCATCTCTAAACTCCTGGAATGCTTGGTCTACTCTCGCCTAATCCGCTATCTCTCTGCTAACTCTCTTCTTGACCCGCTGCAATCAGGTTTACGCAACCTACACTCCACGGAAACTGCCTTAGTTAAAGTGTCATATGACCTCCTAACAGCAAAATCTCAGGGTTTCTACTCATTGTTGCTTCTCTTGGATCTCTCTGCAGCATTTGACACTGTGGATCACCAACTTCTCCTCAGCATGCTCAGCACCATTGGCCTCCAGGACACCGCTCTCGCTTGGTTCTCGTCCTACCTCTCTGACCGCTCCTTCAGTGTCTCATTTTCTGGTTCGACCTCCTCTCCTCTTCCTCTTGCTGTTGGAGTTCCTCAGGGATCAGTTCTAGGTCCTCTCCTCTTTTCATTGTACACAGCCCCCATTGGACAAACCATCAGTAGATTTGGCTTCCAGTACCATCTCTATGCGGATGACACCCAATTATACACCTCCTCCCGTGACATCACTCCAGCCTTGCTACAAAACACCAGTGACTGTCTGTCCGCTGTCTCTGACATCATGTCCTCTCTCCATCTGAAACTAAACCTCAATAAGACTGAACTTCTTGTCTTTCCGCCATCTACTAACCAACCCCCCCCCCCTGCTATTTCTGTTTCTGTATGTGGTACCACCATTTCTCCTAGGCAGCAGGCCCGCTGTCTAGGGGTTTTATTTGATTCTGATCTGACCTTCTCCCCATATATCCAATCCCTTGCCCGCTCCTGTCACCTGCACCTCAAGAATATCTCCAAAATCCGTCCATTTCTCACTGTGGAAACGACTCAAATCTCATTACTGCTCTTATTCTTTCTCGTCTTGACTACTGCAACTCCGTGCTTATCAGTCTCCCTCTCTGCAAACTCGCCCCCCGCCAATCTGTCCAGATGCAGCAGCCAGGCTTGTCTTTCTCTCCAGCCGCTATACTGATGCCTCTACCCTGTGTCAGTCACTGCACTGGTTGCCCATCCAGTACAGGATACAGTATAAACTCAGCACTCTCACCCATAAAGCTCTCCACAGCGCTGCTCCTCCCTACATCTTCTCCCTAGTCTCTGTCTACCGCCCTACCCGTGCTCTCCGCTCTGCTGATGATATCAGACTACATTCCTCAATCATCCGAACCTCCCATGCCCGCCTACAAGATTTCACACGTGCGGCACACATCTCTGGAATATGCTACCGCGGGCGATCAGGCACATTCACAACCCTCACAGTTTTAAGAGGGCCCTGAAAATACATCTTCTCGGTCTGGCCCACCAAGATCCCTAACTGCTATCACACACATCTGTCACTCCCTGCACTTGGGCACTCACAGGCACTTATCTGTATATCAGATGTACAGTCTGGGTGGCAGGTTCATCCATTTTCATGTAAACCACCCCCTATTTATGAAAACATGCTGGACCATTGTAAACTTGGCACTTCTTACCGTATGTTTCACCCATACACCCTAATAGATTGTAAGCTCTCACGAGCAGGGCCCTCACACTTTTAATGTGTAATGACTGTATGTTTACCCTTGAATTTGTAAAGTGCTGCGGAATATGTTGGCGCTATAGAAATAAAGATTATTATTATTATTATTATTATTATATGGGTAGTACATGAACCAATCTGCCCTGAAGGGAATATTTACCTCCTGATCCCAAATGTTGGTCAAACTGGACCAATGTTCTAAACAAAAGTTCTGTCTATCTATACCAATGTTAATATTATTTAGTAGTAAGTAGTTATTCTTGAAGCCCTCATCTGTTCCTGCAGTATCCAGCTCCTGAGGTGACTATTCCATAGATTCACAGTTCTCATGGTAAAGAAAGCTTATCACCTCTGGAGATTAAACCTCAGATAGAAGACATGCCACTTTGTTTTTTAGAGAGTTTTACAGCTTCTCACTATGACCCGCAGTAGAGCGGGTTCATAAATCAGGCGCATTCTATGCCAGTATAATGCGCATGAAGTTTGGCGTGTTAACGGCAAATTTCATGCATGTCGCCCTATATATTTTTATATTAGTTCTATATGATAACATTTCTCATTAAATTTATCTAATTTAATTTTATATAGTTTGATAATTACTTTTTATTCTTGTACTGCTATAAGTTGAGAAATAATGGACATTTTTTGCACAAATAGAAAATTTAGCTCCACTTTGACTCCTCAGGCTCAGGCAGACCACATTGAAATTGGTCTGCCTGTTTGAGCAGTAATGCGCCTAGTATTGCTGACCTGCATTCATATATGCGTCTAATAATACGAGTGTGGGGCGACACGCCCCCCGAACGCCCGCTCATGATAGCACATTAAAAAGTGTTGAGTCTTGTGAACAATGCGCTAACACATTTATTTTGTGCATAATACATCACAGTCCACTTACTTTTGCCGCATTTTATGCCAAAAAGGGATAAAAACCCCTTTCATACATGTCTCCCTGTGCGTAAAACTGGCCTATAAGAGTTTCTACCATCGTAGTAATTTATGGAATATCTACAGGACATGCTATGAATTACTGAGAGGAGAATGGTGATCTTCTCACCTCTGTTATGCAAGGTGACGTGGTGGAGTTTAACCCCTTAGACATTTGAAGTACAGGTATGTCATAATGCCAGTAAGGAGCAGAAAGTATGGAATGGGCTGAGGCAGGAAGTAATAGGAGCATCATCTATAGATAGAATTTAGAATAGTGTACATGTATAGGAGATAAATTTATTAGCGCCAAAATCCGTAAAAAGACGGATTTTTAGCAGCAAAAGCGAGATAACAATAGCACCAAAATCCATAAAAACATGGACTTTAGCGGCAAAATTCATGAAAAAACTTATTTTTAGTGACAAAAGCGAGAACTCTATTAGCGCCAAGATCAGTAAACAAAAGTATTGTAGTGTCGAAATCCGTAAGAAAACAGATTTTTATCGGAAAAAGCGACATAACTTTATTAGTGCCAAAATCCGTAGAAATAAGGATTTTGGCGCTAAAATCCACAAAAAAAAGTACTTTTGGCTACAAAAGCGAGAAAATTTTACTAGTGCCAAAATCCGTAAAACGACTACAAGATTCCATATAAATGCAATAATGTGCTTTCCATGCCCTTTTGAAGGGTGGAGTTACATCCAATGGCTTAATTTATGCATACATTGAAAACCAGACTTGAAGACTAGCAACAAACGCGGGTAAAAGTCGAGTCAAAAAACGCAAATTGCAACAATAAACTGCCTTTTTTTTCAGCTGCTTTTGACAGGCAGTGGACAGAAAACTCAGTTTTTAGTATTTGGCTTTCAGGTCATTTTTTGTCAACTGCAGTGTAGACATTGCCTTAGTGTGCTGTGCCTGCTGTACTATATGTAGTGAGACTCAGATGACCTTATACAAGCAGCTATGCCCTCAGCTCCCCCTGCACAGTTGGTATCTCCCAACAGATTGATAAGGATCTCCTGAGTTACAAAGTGAAAGTAAAACCTGTTTCCCTGTAAAACTGAGGGAAATCCTCTAAATTGCTAATGACATGTATTTGAGAAAAGTCTTATCATTTCATTTTACATCAATTTTTGTGTGTTTGTAAGGAGGTGATAGGTACTCTTTAAGTTTAGTTCACTATATTCATAAGTATACTGGTGCTCACTGGAGGCACAAAAGGCAGGATAGTCATTGGTGACCAATGGTAAATCCTTAAAACGCTATTATATGCACCTTCCTATATTATTCTACATCTAAAGTACATTTCTTAGACTGGTATAAGCAGGGTATATAAGAGCGCATGCAAATGTTTTAATGCGTTTTTTTTTCTACGGTTTTTAAAGCTAATGCCATGAGGGGATTGTAAAGGGAGCAAAATTATATAAAACACATTCTACTTCTTTTTTTTAAATATCACTTATAATTTTGGCTTAAAAAAAGCATCAAGACCTGCACATGTCAATTCAACAAGAGGGTTAGTGATGGGAGCTAGGATCCGTCTGCACGGCAATGATTTCCAGTCGATTTTTTACTTTAAACTCTTCCCTATATACATCAATAGAAAATACACATTGGAGTCTACAGGATTTTTCTGAGTTAAGATTTCAAACCTGCCATTTTTTTTAAGAAAACTTGAAACATGTTCATTCTTCCACAGGAAAATTTACTAATAAAGTCAACGGGATGGCATGAAAAACGACCAGAAAGCTTTCTGCGCATTTTGTGGTGCAGATTTTGGCGCAGATCCACATAAAATACTCAATAGTGCTCTATGGTGCAAAAATGGTTTAAAAACTGAATACTAAAACCATGCAAAAACGGAAACTGGGTTAAAAATCCTCGGGTTCTTGTTTAAAATACTGTTCTAATACTCATCAGTTGCGGTTTAAGGATTGTAGTTTAGACGCAGCCTTAGGCTATGTCTAAACAGCTCTGGATTACAGTTGGATTTTTAAGTGGATTCAGTATTTAGAACCCTCAAAATTCTGACTGCAATCCTGTGCCCATAGCCCACAATAGAAAATCAGTGTTGTTGTCTACACAGCATGGATTTTCTACTATGGGATTTCTAAAGCGCCGGCCCTCCACGGGAAAATAGAACATGTTCTATCTTTCGTCGGATTCCCATCAGATTCAGATACAATCAATGTACTGGGTCGGCGGCAAATCCGAAAATTGACCTCGGTTTTTTTGCGCAAACCGGCGCCAAAAGCGATGTTAAAATGCTATCGGATTTTTGACACCATTTTAGCATTTGCTGTGCAGAAATAGCCTTAGAGAGTAGAGACTGGCTTTAGCTTCAATGTCAGAACATACAGTATTACCCCAATTAGTAGAAGAAAAGTATTATTTATTAAAAACTAAAAACTCAGAGCAAAGAAAACTTACTGCAGAATATGATGGTGCCAAAAACTTCAGAGAAGTGGTGAGAAGATGCAAAAATGTTGAGTCTGCAATTCACAGATAAATGTTAGGAAGCCACTGTGACTGCATCCTCTTAATTATTTTAATCCTCAAAACAGACTGTGAAATAATTTAAGAAGAGTCGAGTGAATCAGATTTTCCGCTCTCAGCCATAATTGGGTAATATTTTAGTTAAAAGCAGGACTGTCATGTTTGGTGGAAAGAAAAAGCTTTAAGTATTGTCAAGTGTGGAATAATAAGTCGAAACAAATAATACTTTATAAAATATTAGCAAAAAAAGGTCCTAATGTTAAAAGAAAAAATATTAAATTAGAAGCAGTAACATTAAAATAACGGACAGGATAACATTGATTATCTTAGGACAATGGCAATGTGGAGACAGTGGGTTTGGGGTTTGTTTCCCTCATCAATAACAATCAAAGTACTAGTCAGGTAGAGAGATGTAGCACTAGGCTTCTCATTGAAGAGATACAGTGGTATATGGAGACTTATTTTCAGGCAATGCTCTATGGGAAAAAAGGTAGAGTTGCGCTTTAGCCTCCAATCAAATTCAAATCGACTCACATATGAAACTTCAGCTCAGGTCTGCCAAAATCGTTTTAATAAAACATTCCTAAGAATTAACTGTTAGGCTATGTCTACACAGTATAGAAAAACATTCATATTTTCGCCGGTTTTAGGATCCTAAAACCACTGAAAATACGATCGTTCAGTCTGTCCCTAAACTTTCGGAGAAAAACGACCTGTAGTCTACAAAGGTCCTTTTCTGGCGCCGGCGGTTTTAGGAACATGTAAAAAACGCCGATGCCTGGTGTCTTTCTGTTGGTGTCCCGTACATTCAATTGTATGGCTGACAGAAAAAAAATTAAAACCGACCACGGTTTTTGCACAAAACTTGACAAAAAACAAGGTTGTGCATCGGACAAAAAATGGTCGACTATCGGACGTTTTTTGTCCAATGCTGTGTGGATCTAGCCTTACCCTAACCCTAATTTTTTTTTTTCTGATTCAAAAGATATCTTAAAACAGTAATACAATAAATATCAAGCAAGTAATCAGATGTACACATTTCATCAAGAGAAATATAAAAATTACAAAAAAGAGAGGCGATCACAAATCAGATTAATTAGATTACAACAGAAAGTACAAAGGAAAGTGATCTGACAATGGACACAAACCCTACATTTTTAACTAGTCTACAGGTCTGCAGCGCTCGTTTTCTGACGTCAGTTCCCATTCAAAGAAACACAAAGGGCCACATGTATTAAAACTGTCTAGGTCTAAAACTCACTTTGTTGCCCATAGCAACCGATCAGAGCACCCCTCTCATTTCATATAGTGCTCTGGGAAAATGAGAGGGGCGCTCTTTTTGGTTGCTGTGAGCAAAAAAGTGAATTTTAGACCTAGACAGTTTTTCATACATGGGGCCCCAAAAAATGATCAACCCCATCCAAAACAATTTTAAAGAAAATTTTTCCAAGTGCACGTTTGATGTGGGGGGAAAAGAATGCAAGCAAAAAAAACGTATCAAACAGCACTCTACAGACCCAAAAGGGGCCCCATGTATAAAAAATGCTTGGTCTAAAACTCACTTTGTTTTCCCTAGCAACCAACAGAGGGGCCCCCTTTTAAATTTCAAAAAAGTGGGTCAGGAAAAAGAAACGGGGCTCTGATTGGTTTTCTACGGCAACAAAGTGGGTTTTTTTAAAACCAGATAGTTTTTTATAAACCCTGGGGGCCCTAAGGGTACAGCAAGCAATGAAATATTAACTATTTCAAAAAATTTTTTTTCCCTGCTACTTTTTGGATACATGAAAATTTGAGGTTTCTTAGCACACATTTCTGACTAAACGTGAGGGCCCCTTTCCCCCATGACAAGGTTTTCCCCCCATTCAGGGTTTGGGGAAAAAATCCCATAAAAAAAATTTTCCCCCCCACTCTGTACCTTCTCAAGTGAGAAAGTTATAGTGTAGGTCCCCCCTCTTAACCCGAGGCACCCTGTCCCTTGGTTGGGTTTCGGCCCCACAGTTTTTAAAAAAAAAATGTGCGCTAAGGACCTCAAATTTTCATATATCTAAAAAGTAGCAGAAATGCATTTTGAAATATTTCCTATATTAATTGCTTGACTGTCATTTAATGTTTGCAGAGTGCTGTTGATATGTTTTTGTATTTGCAGAGTTCCCATTCAAAGGTCACAACCAATGTCACTTCCGGTCTAACATCACCTTAGGCTACTCTAATATGAGTTTAACCAGAAGAAACGTTAGAAGTGATGTCAGAGTGTGAGTGCCCCGGAACTTAGGGCAAAGGGGAACAGAGACAATATGGACTGGATACAATGGTGACTGGTTAATTAAGCCCTGCAGACTAGTTGAAAAACCCTACCAACCAATTTGCATGTACAGCATGTGACCAGAGATTTCAGTGATTGGCGACAGCATCAAGTGATCCATGTACGTGACATCATCAGTGGAGGACCAGGGGGGCACGTTCTGGCAGTGCTGGACCGGTGGTGATGGAAGAGGTAAGTGTGGGTAAATTTTCTACATTAGCACACTGGGAGGTGGGATGGAGGTTCTTAAAAGTCTTGGAAATCCTATTCAAAGATAGGGTTACTGTCAGGATCAGGACTAGATTTAGGGTTAAGGTCAGAGTGAAAAAAATGAGGGTTCGGAAATGGATAAACCTCCAATTTTTTACAATTTTAGTCAAAATTGTGTCAAATTAAATAGGGACAGATTTGATCAGCATTCGAAAAAAAGTATGAAAATAGCTTTAACCCAAAATGGCCGTCTACAGATGGGTTGTCCTTTCTTTTGGCGGAGTCTCTGGTTTGGCTAATATGAGATACCTTTTTGTCTTCTAGAGTAGAGCTTATTTACATATGTGTTCCCACAGACCTCAGCATGAAATAAGTCTCCATACAGCCATGTGTCTCTTCAATGAGAATAACGGCAACATGTCCCATTAGGGCTTTGCCATTCTTTGGTGTATTTTGCACCCAAAAAACTGTTGACGCCCTAATCTCTATATAATTGAACTGTCATACACCAAACTAGGCGCATTATACAGCAGGCACAACACATTTGAATGTGCCTAAAAGGCACATCAAATATACTAGCAATGATACTCTATGCACCTAGATTTTGTAATGTGCTTGGTTTGGCACATTCATTTTACTATGCAAGGTGTACCAAACGCCAGATTTTTGAAAGGTTCCTACATTCAGGCGCACCTGACCTATCCCTTAAAATGCTTGATCCATAAAGCTATGTCTGTATAGTTTCAGATGGAGCACAGCCTTCATCCTTATGTTTTTATTGTTTTTTTCATGCAGTATTTGATGTAGCTTTCTATAAAAAGGAGTTCTTGGAGAATCTCATAGAATAGTTTTATTGCTTAAACTGTCCTTGGCAATAGCTCCCACAGTTTTTAGCATGGCAGTGGCATTATTCTCAGTCACACCATTAAAGCTAGATCTAAATGGTGTTTTGCAAAAACAGACTAAACATTACAAGTGATCCATTGTTTGATGTGCGTTCCAGTCTCTGATGACTACTCTTCTGCCCCCTACTGAAAAAGTGATGTACTGCATATAAGAATTGACTAATCTCCTATTATTGACATGAGGCATTAGAATGATTTATAAGGCTTACATCACCGTTTTTTTTATAAAGCAGCAACATATTATGCAATAAGTAAGGATTGGCTTCAAAATCTATAGAATTATTTTGTATTTAAAGTTGTGATAACTTTAATTTCTGGTGCTGTAGTTGAAGGTCTATGAAAACTAGCAAATAGTACATATGACTTCACATCCCATGAACACAGAATAGCCTTACACATTGATCCTATATGGTGGCACATGAAGTCCTTATCACATAGCTGTAGGTACATTGTATTGCACCATATAGTGCCTCTATGGTATCCTTCTTTAAAAGCAAACTTATAGGGGACAATACTTGTGTAAAACAACATGCTACAATTTTTTTTCACAGCTCCCATATGACTCCATAAGAAAAAGCTCTCTATAAAGTTACATGCATTCTGTGGGCACCATATCATGGATCTGTACAGTGTATGCACGGTATGGCTGTGAGCATGGACTATGGGTCACGAACAGTAGTTGAGCTCTCACTATGGGTGCTATCCATATTCTCAAATAATCCTCACATGACCGCCATAGCCAACCGGTGGCCTCAGTAGTCACTTAGGGTATGTTCACATTGCTGATTTGGACATTGATTTTTCAGCATCCAAATCAGCTTCAAATACTTGTCTGAAAAAGCTTCATGTGCAGATTCTACTTCTTCTCCTCTTCCTCTTGCTGTTGGGGTTCCTCAGGGATCGGTTCTTGGTCCTCTTTTCACTCTACACAGCCCCCATTGGACAAACCATCAGCAGATTTGGCTTCCAGTACCATCTCTATGCTGATGACACCTCATTATACATCCTTCCCATGACCTCACTCCTGCCCTGTTACAAAACTCCAGTGACTGTCTGTCCACTGTCTCTGACATCATGTCTTTCCGCCATCTACTGACCAACCCCACCCGGCTATTTCTCTCTCAGTGTGTGCAGCCACCATTACTCATAGGCAGCAGATCCACTGTCTTGGGGTTATACTAGATTCTGATCTGTCCTTCACCCCCTATATCCAATCCCTTATCTGCTCCTGTCACCTGCACCTCAAGAACATCTCCAGAACCCGTCCTTTTCTCACTGTGGAAACAACTCAAACTCTCATTATTGCTCCTACTACTGTAACTCCCTGCTTATCAGTCTCCCTCTCCACCCTGTCCTGAATGCAGCAGCCAGGCTCATCTTTCTTTCCGGCTGCTATACTGATGCCTCTACCCTCTGTCAGTAACCGTTCCCCATTAAGTACAAGATACAACAGAAACTTATCACTCTCACCCATAAAGCTCTCCACAGAGCTGCACCCCCTACATCTTCTCCCTTATCTCTGTCTACCACTCTACCCGCTCTCTCTGCTCTGCTGCTGATATCAGATTATATTCCTCAATCGTCTGAACCTCCCATGCCCGTCTCCAAGATCTGATACATGCTGCACCAGTTCTCTGGAACATGCTACCGTGGGTGATCAGGCACAATCACAACCCTCGCAGTTTTAAGAGGGTTCTGAAAATACAGCGTCTCAGTCTGGTTTACCACAATCCCTCATTGCTAAACCCCACTTTTAGCGCACACATTTCTGTTACTCCCTACTTTTCAGCACATCTGTATTTAGATGTACTGTCAGGATGGCAGGTTCACCCAATTTTTATGTAAACCGCCCCATATTTATGTCACATGGCTGGACCATTGTAAATCTAGCACTTCTCACCCTTTGTCTCCCCCATACACCCTAATTGATTGTAAGCTCTTGTGAGCCGGGCCCTCACACCTTGTGTCTCATCTGTAAGTAGCTTTTTATTGTATAATGTATGTCTTTTTGTCTGTACTGAGGCCTCCAAATTGCAAAGTGCTGAGGAATATGTTGGTGCTATATAAATAAAAGTTATTATTATTATTATTATGTGCAGCTGTCTTCAGACAAGAATTTGATGTTTTTTTTCACGGCTTTTCTGACGTGGTTTTTCAGCACTGCTTTCATTCTTTCTTTCTTTCTTTCTTTCTCTCTCTCTCTCGCTGTCTTTCTTTCTTTCTTTCTTTCTCAGAGCAGTTTCTGGGCACAGATCCTCATCCAAAACCACATCCAAAATGTGCCAAAAATGCCTATGGGCTTTTTCCTCATGGAAAACACCTCAAGAATTGATGTTGCTTCTTTTCAGTGCTAAAAAACAGCGCTGAAAATAAGCGTGTAAAAAGCATGTAAAAACTGTTTCGTGTGTGAACTGTGATGCATTTTTTACATAGCAATCAATGAAAATGAACTGGTGGTGTTTTCTAGTCATTTTTTACGCTGTTTCTGAAAACGGAATCCACGCCTAAACAGTGACAAAAACAGCGTCTCAATCAGCCGGCTGATGTTCACATGGCTGATTTTTCAACATCCACATCAGCTTCAAATATTCGTCTGAAAACCGTCTCATGTAAAGCAGTTTCCAGACAAGGATTTGATGAGGTTTTTTTCCACATGGTTTTCAACATGGTTTTTTAGTGCTGTTTTTGTTCTGATACATCCATACAAAATAAATGTCAGGGCAGGTTTTTTTGGCGCAAATCTTTGAACAAAACCGCATCAAAAACACGTAAAAAATGTGCCACACTAGTGGACAAGTGAAAATGTCTCAAACATTTATGTCACTTATTTTTCAGTAATGAAACAACGCTGAAAATAAGCAAGTAAAACGTGTGTAAAAACTACCACATGTGTGAACTACGACGTCATGTTCTGCCCGGAAACAGTCGGAAGAATGAACATGTTCTAAGTTTTTCGTTACGCCGCCAGCGTAAAAAAAGTCTGAACAGTGTGCACGGATTTTCTATTTAAGTCAATGTAAAAGATTAACAATCGGTTTACAGACGGTTTTCAAATCCAAACACCATCTGTAAATCGAAACTGAAAACCAGAGTCATGGGGACAAGCCCTAAGAAAGCAATGCAGTTTTAGAAAATGTTTAAATTTTTATGCACAAATGCAAGACTAAGACATTACCTTACGAAACTAAGGGAGACATGTATGATCGGGTTTTTCACCCTTTTCTGGCGTCAAATGCTCCAAAGTGAGGCAGTTATGATGTCTAATGCGCCTAATGAATGTGTTAACTCGCCACTTTTTAACGCGCAACATGAGGGGGCATGTCGCACCACACTCGTAACATTAGACACATATATGAATGTGGTTCGGCAAAACTAGACGCATTACTGCTCGGACAGGCAGACTTATTTCAATGTGGTCTGAGCCTGAGGAGTTGAAGTGGAGCTAGATTTGCTGTTAGGGAAAAAAATGTCCAATATTTCTCAACTTACAGCAGTGCAATAATAAAAAGAAATTTATGATAATTATCAAACTATATAAAATTTAATTATTTAAATGTAATAATATCATATAAAATTAATATAAAAATATATAATATCCCAAAAATATCTCCTATAAAATGTATTTAAAATGTATTGAAATTTATTTTTGCTGCTCTCAACCTTTATTCTACATACAGCAAGAGCCTGACAGGTTTGCTGGATGTGGGTTACAAACAAAATCATACCATAGTTCATTCACTGACATGCTATTCTAATGACTTTTCTTTTATTTCCAGTCTATCTATACTGCAGCCTTTGTACATGTTAGGTGCATTACTAATGCACCTAAGTTCCATAATGCTCCTAACACACAGGTGAACTTTAGACACCATTTATGAGCGCACAAAAACAACTTTCATACATTCAGGTGCATTATACATTTTAAAATAGATGAGAAAATGAACTTCGATCCGCCTAGTTCCATACATGTCCCCCTAAATTCTTTTGTTGCTTACTGTTAAACTCGTTACTATTTTCACTAAATCACTAAACTTACCTATATCAATAGTTGCCTTTTCCTTTGAAAAATATTATCTGAAGAGCACAGCACCTGTAAGGGAAGGAAATGGGAAATAAATGTTCCAGTATGTTTTACTATTTGCTCACTGAATTATAGATTCTTGCATGTTTCCATTCTATCATGGACTAGTAATCCGCAACATAAAAGAAAAAGCTCCCCAAAAACTACTTTGCATGGGTGGATATTTGTGCAACCTCTGCAGTTGCACAAGAGCCCGATAGGTAAGGGGGTCTAAAGTCACCTTAAGGTTTTTTTTACACCGTGCAATTTTGCAAAAACTACTAATAAAAATGCAAGTTTTTATTTTCAGACAAAAAACCTAGTATTCAGATGTTATCTGGCAGTCAATGGAGAAGTATAAAATGCACTACAGACGTTTTTTCTGTGTAGCATTCTTTTCACTTAAGGTGCGGTTTTTGGTCAGTAGCAGAATGGTTTATGTTATTTTTCATAGTGTTTTTGTGGTGTTTTTCTCACTGTAAGCCTCCACTGCTTTTTTTTTCTATGCATTTTTGTAGTGTTTTTACACATTGCAAATCATGTGATTCATCACGATTTGTTATGGGGAATATGCACCAGAAAAAAAAAGCATAAATCCACGTACCAATACACATTTTTTTGCAAAAAATGCTACTAAAAATTGCATGAAACCTAAAAAGTAAAGAAAAAAAGCATGCTGTTTTTGATGTGTTTTCTTGAGAAAAAAAGTATGCAAAATATAAGTGTAGAGGGGCCGTACTACTAAAATTCACGCGCTTTTTTAATCTTTTGATATGACCCAGCAGCTTCTGCAGTCACTGAACCCCAATGTTCACATGGCAATGACGGCCTAAAGGCTCCCTGCTAATCTGTATATACAGTGCTCTCTGAGCGCTATCTATGCAATGACTGAGATGGCAGAGATGGTAAGAAACCGTCCTTGCTTGGTGAGTCCAATTGCCGCTGACAGTCAACTCCCCCCTCACTTGCTAATCTGCACGGCCATTTTAAAATGGCCATGCAGAGTTAGATGCTGACTGCCCGGACAGGCTATGTTCACACGAAAATTTTAGCGCTGAATCAGCATCAAATCCCAGTCGGAAAATACGTGCTTGTAAGCACAAGTGTCACAGGAAGATTTAACGCCGATTTTCAGAGAAAGATTTTTAGCCCTCTATGTACTATAATTTGAGGTGAAGATTATTTTTACCATTGAAAATTTTCGCCGCTGATTTCTTTTCAGCGGCGAAACACCATACGATATTCAGGAAAATCAGTGTTGTGTGAACAACATTGATTTTCCATAGGAAACAATGTAAGGTGGACTGCAATCGGATTAGCTGCTAATTCTGAGTCAGCCCCAGAATTAGCTTCACAATCCATTGTGTGAAAATATCCATAAAGTCAACAGGCATCAGTATGAGCCTGGATTGCGTCTCCCCTCCCCAACTCTCAAGGTGAGCAGCGCCCTTGGCAACTGCCAGGCCCAACCTTGGCTAGATGTTCTGTGGTAGACAGAACACGCCAAATTTCATGTGCATAATATTAGTCTAGAATGCGCCTGATTTATGAACACGTCTATGGGGTCAAAATAGGCGTTTTTAACGTAATATGACTTTTCTGGCTGGGATTCACTTTGAAAGGGGTTTCCGTTCCAGCGTAATGCCCCAAAAAATGCCATAATGAAGCTAAATCTTCGCCACAGTTCTAGTCGCCCCTGCCTCCCACACACCCCCCCCGGATCGGCGCTTAAAAAAGTCCGGGGATTTTTAAATGCGGATATTGCGTATGGGCCATTTAAAAATGTCGAATGGGGTACCGGGATATCAGGCTGAAAAGAGTTATCTGCCCCACAGGTGCCCTAACGCAGGACTCACAAAAAGTACTGGGGCTAGAACTCCCTCCCTACCCCCCTCCCTACCGAGACAGAGATGCCAATAGATGTCACTGCCGACTGAGGACCTGCACTTCCCACCATCAAAATCATACAAAATCAGCATAAAATTTGAATATATGTAGAAAAATGGTGTTCACTACTGGACATTCAGTTTAAGGCTCTGTAAAATTTTTGTCTCAAAATACTACTCAGGTTTTTAATTTAACTGCATTTACATAAAAAAAAACCTTTTGACGCGTTTGTAAGGCCATCTGTTTTTGTGTAGTCTCTACTTCGAACCCCCCTGACCCTTCATGTTTCCCAAACAAAAAATATATGGGCTCCAAACTCAAATCAAGGCTTTGTGCCAAATGAAAGTACTTCCAAATTTTAAATTTTTTTTGTTTTTAAAGAAAGGATACATAAAAAAAAAAAATACTAGAGATGAAAGGGGCGGGGCTAGGGTCCTAAAACACCCGGGGGTGGGGCCCTTTGTGTTTTTCTGGAGGGCTGGGTTCACACGAATTTTTTGGGGCCTCAGTGAACTGCGGATGTTTTTTTCAGAAAAAAAACCTTCTGTTCCTGCCCTAATTTTTGACACCCCAACAGATCCATCATCCCCTACATCATGTACAATAAAAATCACCTGAAAAATTGACTTTTTTAGAACTTCTCCCTTCTATGCAATCCCCCAAAACAGTCACCAAAACTCCCCCTACACATGGAGAAAATTTCCAGACAAGTGTTTGTTCAAAAAACCCCCTAAAAACCAAAGACCCAAACTATTTATAAGGGGCTCAAAAAAACCCTGCCAGCCCCTACCAAAACGAAACCCCCCACATGTGAATATCCACTGAAACCAGGCCCTAGAGACATATATTACCGCCATAAGGGCCCAGATAGTGGTTAGAAATAGTTGTATGTAGACTCTGCAAAATAAAAGGATTACATGCAGTTACTTTAGGACCCCCGGGCTCTTTTCTGATCGCGTCGTTATTTCCCTTTTCTTCTCCATCGGTTCACCCCTTCATGCTGATTGCTCCGGCCCAAAATACTCGCCCTGAGGTTTGGGAACAATTCTTAGAATCCTCACTTTTCCAGCAACCCCTTAAATTTATGGGAAGCACCCCCCTCATTAGGTATAGGGGACTAAAGCGTATATGGGGCAAGGGCGTTTTAATGGGGCCACGGAGAAAAAGGGGGGCCCCGGCAGGTATATGGGGGGCACAGGCAGGCATATGGGCCACGGGCGATATGGGGGCCCAGGCAGGGTTTTGGGGGCCCACGGCAGGGATATGCATACATGCCAACCTCCCGTTTTTGGGGGGGGGGCCCCGCTTTTTGGGTCCCCTCCCCCCTCCCGGGGGGGGGGCTTTCCTCCCCCGCAGAGGCGGGGGGGCTCTTTAAATGGCCGGGGCCGGATAGCGTGGTGCGTATTTGGGCCCCGCCTGTTTCAAAGGGGGTAAAGCGGCCGCTCCCCCGTTTCACCCGCCCGGGTCAGTGTGAGGGAGGAGGCAGGGGGATCGTCCCCCTGCCTCCTCCCCCTGTATTCCGGCCCCGGGTGGTGCGCCGCCAATCGGTCGCGGCGAGGGGAAGGACGCGGGGCTGAGGGGGGTACGGGGCTGCCCCCAATTCCCCCTGCGCCGCTGAGGAGATCGGTCGGGGGGCGGGGAGCGCTGCAGGGCCCGGTGAGGTATGGATTTTATTATTTTTTTTTATTAGCTTGGGGGAGGTTCCGGCAAAAAGGGGGCATACCGGCAACAAGGGGCATACTGCAACAGAGGGGGGACTCCTAAATGGGGGTTTTTCCTGGAACAGAGGGGGCTTTTACTCAAAGAGGGGACATCTCCCCGGGAAAAGAGGGGGCACACTGGCAAAAGAGGGGGATCTACTGGCAACAGAGGGGGCCTACGGGAAAATGGGGGGATACTGGAAAAGGGGGACTACTGGCAACAGAGGGGGGATCTACTGGCAACGGGGGGCTCTACTGGGAAAAATGGGGGATACTGGAACGAGGGGCATCTACTGGGAACAAGGGGGACTCCTTGGGAAAATGGGGGGCATACCCGGGAAAAAGAGGGGGCATTTCCCGGCAACACAGGGGATCACCTGGCAACAAGGGGGGACTAACTGGCAACAAGGGGGGGTTTCCTGGGAAAGAGGGGCATCTAATGGCAACAGGGGGGGCACCCTGCAAAGAGGGGGTCTACCCGGGAACAGAGGGGGGGACTACCTGGCAACAATGGGGGGGTATGGGAACAGAGGGGACTACCCGGGGAACAGAGGGGGGCATCTACCTGGCAACAGAGGGGATTTCCCGGGCCCGGGGGGCATTACCCGGCAACAATGGGGGGGTTTCGGCAACAAGGGGGGTTACCCGGGAACGGGGGGGGGACACTGGGAACAAATGGGGGCACTACCGGCAAAAAAGGGGGGGATCTATGGCAACGAGGGGGCACTACCTCAACAATGGGGGGACTACCCCGGGAACGGGGGCATACCGGGGAAAAAATGGGGGGAACCCGGCAACAATGGGGGGCCCATTTGGGAAAAAATGGGGGGACTACCTGGCAAAGAGGGGAATTTTACCTGGCAACAAGGGGGGTCACCTGGAACAGAGGGGGGATAGCTGGCAACAATGGGGGGAACCCCGGGGGAACAATGGGGGGACCTACCTGGTAAAAAAAGGGGGGACCAAATGGCTACAGGGGGCATCTACTTGGCTACAAAGGGGGGTCTACGCTGAAGGGGCCTTACTGCTTTTTTTGGGGGGGGTTTCTACCTGGCTATAAGGGCATCTACCCGGTTTCTTCCAAAGCCGTTATCATTGGTGGGTGGGGGTGCTTTTTGAAGGGGGATGGCAATTTTCAAAAGATGGGGGTGTCCCTGCAAAATTTTTCCCGGGCCCACTATGCCGCCCCCATCTACGGTCTCCTGCTTTTTCATTTTTAAGTTGCAACTAGGGGATATGGGGGCCAAGAGGCCAATGGGGGGCCACAGGCAGGCATTATAGGGGCAAGGCAGTATAGGGGGCAGAGGCAGGGAAAAGCGTTTAAAAAATACAACTTTTATACTCCCCTTTAAACCCCCCCGGGGAGCGCGCTCCGTCCTCTTAGCCCGCGCTCCTCCCGGGAGCCCCTCGGGGAGGCCATGAGCGCTTGCGCCCCGGGGGAGGGGAGCGTGCGATGAATACATCAGGACGCTGCGGCTGAGGGGCACGGGGCCACGGCGGTCCTCAGCGCTTTGTGAGGACCCGGGGGGCCCCGCTGTGTCGGCCTGGGGTCCGACACTGTCTGCGGGGCAGGGAGCGCTCGCTCTCTGCCCCGCGAAGCCCTCAAGCTGTGGTGTGGCCAGCGGACGCAAATGCAGTAAAGAGCAATCGGTGCTCCGGCCCCAGGGCAGAGGCCTGGGGGCCCGGGAGACTCGGGCACAGGGTGTTTTATTCGGGGCCCGAGCCCCGAATAAAACAGCCTAGCGACGCCCCTGGAGATGAATATTATGGAGACATTGCTATAACTAATTCTACATCACTGTTAGGATCTCTAGCTAGAGCAAGACTTGATCCTGTATTTATATACCCTGGCTTAGGGAACTTGCCTTGTTGATGCACCCCTGGCACTTAACACACAGAGCACTTGCTCCACCAACTTCCCTCTAGCTATCCCCCCTGTCCATTACAAACCACTGAAACAATAAGTTTAGGTGCAATTATAATTTAGACATAAAGTACATTATGTTGTGTTTTTTTTTAGGTTTTTACACTCTATAAAAATGTATGTTTGGAAAAATTAAATAACATGGTTAACGTACACAAGTTTGGTGATCCAGACCTCATAACACTAATTACCATCCATTCTACAGTTGCAGCTTCTACAGACAAGTCTGGTTCAGTAGAACCAAGGGGGTCCGGATATTGTACCTGTAACATAGATGCTTAAAGCAAATAACAATTCTTCCTAAAAGGGGGAAGGGTGGGTAAAAACCAGTTATACTTACATACAGAATCCCCACCATTGCCGCTGCCGAGCTCCCAGGCGAGCTGCTCCTTTTGACTTCCGGGTTCTTGTCCTGATACACAGGAGAGGCTATTGTGCCATTGCATGCAAAAGGGGCATGAGTCTTTCTTATGTGTTGGGACAAGAACCAAGAGATTGAAAGGAGCGGATTCTGGGGAGCTATGGAGCGGCAGTGGTGGAGAACTGTAGATAAGTATAACTTTTTTTACGCTTTTACTCACCCTGCTCCCATTTAAGAACAAATTTCATTTGCTGGAGAACCCCTTTAACTGCAACCATATTTGAGATCCTTCAAAATGTATCTAAAAGTTATAATTTCCACAACGTCTTTATATTCATGCCATGCTACTACATTTCTTCTTAATATTTGTGCATAATGGTCAGTCTTGTGTGGCTATAGTACAATACTACTATGACAGCTATATAAAATGACATATTGAAATGACAATTCATATGGTCAACAGGAGTCAAAAACTTTTTTTATACTTTTAAACATTTTTTTTCACTTCTACTTTGAGCCTTCCTAGGGTGCTTAACCACTAGGGGGCGCAATTGCTAGTACAGCCTATCGCATTGTATAAACAATGCAATAGGGTGTACAAAGATGGTGGTTTTACTACTTCCTGCCTGGGGCAGGAAGTAGTAAAATGGGAAACATGGTGACGATGGAAGCCTTCACAAGGCTTTCAGCTGCCACGTAAACTGATTGGGAACATGCAAATTCGCCATAAGGTCCCAATCGGACTGAGAAATGGTACACAGCACAGTTTCTTATTCATTTAGACCCCGCGGCTGCTGAGCTGTCTAGGAGGTTAGAGAGCACACATCAGAGATGGCTCTGATCTCTGCTATTAGCGGTGGGTGTCAGATGTATGTAAAAGCCGGCATCTGCCGCATATGAAACGGGCTCAGAGATTGAGCCCACTATGTACTCTCTTAGCCTTGCCATGATGTACTAAGGGGTTAACAGTAGATTAAATAAAGATATGCATGAAATTTTCTTGTAATCATGACAAGTTGGAGTGCTGACCTTTTCTCTTACACACAAACAGTTTCATGATTCAAATTGTATTCATTTTGGTGTGTGTTTTTTCTACTTGCCTAAAAGAATGTATGGCCACAAGCAGATTCCATCGCGTTAATAGCTAGTGTTTTAAAGGGGTTAAGAAGCCCATTTGTGGTTGTAGGGGAGTTGTCTTTGAGACAATATATAATGTCCCCCCCATTCAAATTTTTGGGCCAAAAAATTTGTGCTGATTTATCACAATATTCTGAATCGGCTTGGACTGACCAACAGGGGGGATGGTAGACCCCGAATCAATTTACTGGGGGGTCCAAAAAATCAAAATTTCCGTGGGTCCCAAAAATCAAATTTTTTGGTGGACCTCAGCATCAACTTCATGGTGGACTCCCCAAAAATCGTTCCATATAGGCCCAAAAATCAACTTCACTGGTGGACCCCCAAAAATCAACCCAAAGGTGGGCCCCGGAATCAAATCCCGGTGGGCCTAAAAATACTCCACTGGGGGCCCCCGGGAATCATCTTCACTGGGGGATCCAAAAATCAAAATCACAGGGGGCCCTAAAAATACACTTTTGGTGGACCCCCAAAAATCAATTTACAGGTGGACCCCCAAAAATTTTTAAATTGCTGGTGGTCCCCAAAAATTTTAAGTTCCTTGGACCCCAAGGGCGCTGTATGAAATTTGAATGCTTCCTTTTTTTTTTACTTGGGGCCCCACCAAAGATCTAAATTTTGATATGAAAAGTGTAGATACGAGATTTCTGGACATTAAATAGGCTTAATGGCAAGTTTGGGCATTACACTTGCCCATACAAAGTTTGGCGCATTAAACTCTATGTAATGCCCAAAAATCTTCTTTCTGTGTATTCTTCACTTTCGATATATATTTAGAACTGGGGTGTCAGCGCCTAAAAAAAAAAGTACGCATTCGAATTTACAGTCACCCCTGAATCAACTTACTGCGGGGCCCCAAGAATCAATTATGGTGAATTCCAAGAATCAACTTCACTGGTGTACCCCAAGAATAAACTCCACTAGTGGGCCCAGGAATGAACTTTGCTGGTGGGCTCAAAATTCAACTTCACTGGTGTATCCCAAATCAAATTTTTTTTTTTTTTACCCCCCCATGGTGGGGAGAATCAACTT